>PVIY010003138.1:29138-117220 GCA_004026745.1 Myrmecophaga tridactyla
TGCAAAAACATTTTTAAAATTTGTACATTGTACATTTCACTATTATTATACACTCCAGGCATTCTAGATTATACCATCTCGATCTTTAACATCTATCTTTCTTTCTGATTTCATTTATGTCCCCAGCCCTCCTCCCTCTATCATTCTCACATGCAGCTTCATTCAGTGTTTTAACATAATTACATTACAGTTAGGTAGTATTGTACTGCCCATTTCTGAGTTTTTGTATCCAGTCCTGTTGCACAGTCTGCATCCCTTCAGCTCCAATTACCCAATATCTTACCCTATTTCTATCTCCTGATGATCTCTGTTACCAACGACATATTCCAAGTTTATTCACTAATGTCAGTTCATATCAGTGAGACCATACAGTATTAAATTATAGATATATATACACATAGAAGTTGAATGTTTTAGTTATTACAAATATAAGTATTCCCAATTGAAATCGCAGAGTTTGTTCTAATAAATCAATAGTGTTCTACAGCTCAATTTTAATATGTAATAGTTCCCTTTACCTACTCCTTTGTTTCTTATCCATGTTCTAACAAGAATGAACAAATTACAGTAAACTGGAGATATTCAGCAGAATTACATAGTAAAAGAGTTACAGTGAACAGATGATATTCAGTTTACCTATGAGAAAATAGTTGTTTCTGCTTCTCCACAATGTTGGCTTATATGTGGTTTGGACATATATATAAGAACAACTCTAGCTTGGATTCAATATAAGGTTAGCTACACTCGGAAAATAAAACCAGGTCTGGCTTACATTGACCCAATCCTAAATTCACAGAACCATCACTGAAATCAGAATTGAAGCTATTATATACCCCAGAAAAGCCATGTCCTTTAATCCTCATTCAGTATTGCTGGGTGGGAGCTTTTTTGTTGTTTCCATGGAGATATGACCCACCCAATTGTGAGTAGTAACATTTGATTAGATGGTTTCCATGGAGATATGTCTCCACCATTCAATGTAGTGTTGCTTACTGGAGCCTTTTAAAAGGGAACCACTTTGGGAAAAGCTTTAGAGCCACCAGAACCAACAGAGCCCACACAGCCAGAGACCACTGGGGATGAAGAAAGAAAATGCCCCTGGGGAAGCTGCTGAAGAAGCCTGGAGAGAAAGCTAGCAGACATCGCCATATGCCTTTACAGCTAAGAGAGAAACCCCAAACATCATCAGCCTTTGTGAACCAAGGTATCTTTCCTTGGATGCCTTAATCTGGACATTTTCATAGTCTTGCCTTAATTTGGACATTTTCATGGCCTTAGAACTGTAAACTTGCAACTTAGCAAATTCCCCTTTCTAAAAGCATATCGCATTCTGGCAACTTACTAACTAATACGTTCACCCTGATCCACCAGCAGTGGCTAAAGGGGATTGCTATATTTGGAGGGGGGTTGTGGGGTGGAGAATTGTGCTGTAACATTACTACTAACCTTCTCACACCCTCAGGTAAAGGCAGTTTCCACAGAAGGGGCTGTGAGCTGGACAGGCACCCCAACTTTGTCTTTTGCAGCCCCAGAAGACATTTGACTCATGAATCTAGCTACAAAAAAAGTCTTCAAATAGACATATACACTCGTCACTGATTTATTAACAACTAAGCAAAAAGACAATTAAACATTTTTTTTTCTGCATGTGCAACTGATAACCTATTATACTATTTTGAAGATAATTTCTATTTTCTAATGATAGAAAGTGAAGAATTAACTAAACTAAATAACTAAGTTATTAGTCACCACCTTAGTAATTTCCTTCTTTGGTTCCTGGTTTAGTGTTATGGATCTAGAATTTTAAAAAAAGGAGGATATCCAGTTAACTTGAATGTACTTTATTTTATCTGATAACCTGCTCAGATCTTGCAGTCTTACATGGGTGGTTACCACTAGCATTTAATTACACATAATTCTTTAAGAAATAGCACAAAGAGAAAATAACCCTCCTTCAATCATAATATTGTTTTAGAAATTGACAGGGTAATACAAAATTTTAAATTTAATTTTAAAGTATAATCTGCCCACAGGTTTCATGCTAACCTTGGGCCTTTCATTGCAAAGTTAATGCCTCCAGTTTTCATTCTTATTACCTAATAAACCATACTTTTTATTAATACCTTTCAGCTAATGATGTGCAAAAACATGGCTTCTTTCTTTAAACAAGACAGTTTAAATTTGCTTAATAGCCTTTTAAACTTTACACTATGCTATTAACTCAGGAAGTCATTATAGGATGTGTGCTAAAATGGTACATGGTGAGGTTTATTTGAAAAATAATCAAAATCAGTTCAACCTTCTATTGTGTATGCACAACCAAAAAAAAATTATTATCACAAAGAAAAGAAGTCCTTGTGGATTTGGATCCCTCATGATTTAAAATGCACTACTAATCACATATTTCAAAGTTAGCTGAGGACAAAGAAGGACCACAAACCATCAATATTACCAGGATAGCAAGAAAATATAGTTTCACGAAATATTGGAAATTCACTGGCACTTAGAAAGTTAGTAAAGGTAATTTCAAAAATGCCTTAAAACAAGATTTTCAGTTCCATTTCCTTAAAACTTTAATTCATTAAAGTCAAGTACTTTAGATTACTTTATCATTCAATGTAGAGAAACCATTACAGAAGCAGTTAAAAATGGACATGGGGGAAAAAAAACTACAGGAAAACAGAAGGCAAAAGGAGCAATGACAAAATTTTTGTTTACCTATAATTGTTTTGTGTATTTACTGTGAAGTATAAATCCTGTTTTAGGTATTACATATATCCCATTTGGCAAATGGGACCCTAAGAAATGCTGGCTTTTGTGGAAATTCCATCTTGTGCCTATTCTGTGTAAACCCTAGAATACAGAATACGTTTGGCCTTCCAGGGAAATTTACACGAACGTAACAAGCAGACCTTGGCAAAGTCAGAGCACAAGCTTGATGCACTGAAATTGTCCCATCAAGTTATCCAGTTATCCTATTATGTTTGTTATTCTGATTGTGCATCCCTCTTCTTCTAGCCCTCCCTATCCTTAGTGAGCCCATGCCGAGTTCTTAGAAAAACTGTGAGTTAAAAGTGAACAAGTAAGGGTGAGCCACAGTGGCTCAGAAGGCAGAGTTCTCACCCACCGTGCTGGAGACCCAGGTTCGGTTTCTGGTCCCTACCCATGCAAAAATAAATAAATAAATAAATAAATAAAAGAACAGACGAATAAACAAACTGAAAATCGCTCACACAACTAAAAACTAAGACACCATTTTATTCTAAATGATGAGCTATTAGATATAGAATGTACAGAATTTGGAATCCATTGCAATGTGACACCAAGTTCAGAGAAGGGAGTTCTCCCATTTTGGCAGAGGGTGGTAGGTAATTCTGTTGCAGTAACCAGGTCTGTACAACCCCCTGCTATCTTCTTACAAAGGAGACACGAGACACTCAATTTTTCAATAGAGTGACTTCAGCATTGATGTTGTGACCTGCTGAACCAACAGTAGGATTTTCCCTGAAAGATGAAACAAAGGAAAACCCAGCAGGGTCTGCCCTAAACTGCCCTAAAACAATGGAGATAGCTGTGATTTCAAAGAAAGAGGCACTACATGCCAAGCTGACCTGCTGAAAAGCATTTATTAGGGGAATTTACTTACAGAGAGCTGCAGCTATGTCATGATATTCAGGAAAACAAGAAGTTTACTCTAGTATGTCCATGTCCATAGCAACTGCTCTACGGGTTATAACAGTTGAGGAACAAACATGGTTAAGTGCCAAGGGCTGTGTGCAAATATTGGGAAACTATTTTGGCGTGTGCACTATGGTGGTTTGAAGCTATATGTTCCCCAGAAAACCATGTCTTAAATTTAATCCATTCCTGTGGGTATTGACCCATTGTAAGTAGGACCTTTTAATGAGGTTTCTTTAGGGTCTTAATCCTATTTATTACTGAGGTATTTTATAAAAGAATGGAGTTCAGACAGAGAGAGAGAGAAAGCCATGAGAAACAGGAAGATGAAACAGATCTCAGAAGAAAAAGAAGAGACTGAAGATAAAAGGCCACTGTGGCCTTGTCATTCGATGGAGGAACCAAAGATCACAGGCAGCCTGCCCAGGATGCCCCAATTTTGGGGGAGAAAGCATCACTTTGAAGATGCCTTGATTTAGGCATTTTCCTCACCATAAAACCATGAATGAATGAATTCACATTGTTTAAGCCAACTCATTTCATGGTATTTGATGGAGCAGCCTAGGAAAGTAAAACATGCTCTTTTCTCAAAACAAACTTTGCTCAGGGTGGGCTGCATTCAAGGTTGTAGCAGCCCAAACTTGGTGTATTTCCAGGATGAAAGGGAGGAAATGCATGAGGAGGAGGGCAGGGGCAAGGTTAATCCTCCATCAGGTAGGAGGTGCTATATATGTCACACAACTGATAAGATGTGATACAGGCATATCTTGGAGATATTGTGGGTTTGATTTCAAACTACATGCGGTAAAATGAACAATCACAATAAAGCAAGTTACGAATTTTTTTGTTTCCCAGTGCATATAAAAATTATGTAAAGTATGCAGTAGCATTATGTCTAATAAATCTATATACGTACTTTAATTAAAATGTGACACAGAGACCTGAAGTAAGCACATGCTTTTGGAAAAATGATGCCAAAAGACTTGCCTGATTCAGGGTTGCTGCAAACCTTTAATTACTAAAAAAGTTCAATTTCTGTAAAGCACAATAAAGCCAAGTGCAGTAAAACAAAGTATTTTCTGTATTAGCATCAGTCTCAGTGACAGCAAAAACTATTGCAGCAGCAACTATGGGACAGAAGAACACTTTCACAGGAATTCTTGACTTTCCGGGGTTCTAAGGCTTCTGCATCTAACATCACCTCAAAGTGCCAGAGCAGAAGCAGAGAAGAAGTGTATGAAGTGAAAATGGAAGAAGCTACATGTATTTTTAAGCACATGGGAGATATTCCCTGAAGACTCTCAGAAAGAAGAAAACTTAACTTTGAAGAGCTGGAGTTTCCCTAACATTGGAGGAGAGATAGCTAGCGGAATACTGCTCAACTGTTCATTTATTTTTCTGTTTTTTAAACTCCCAGGCTGGGGTGCCATGGGAAACTCAAATTACACAAGACAAACATGTTCTAAGAAATACTTGAGTCTCTTAGATCACGGCTATAAGGTCTTTAGAATAATATGATGTTCCTGCAAAGTAAACGGCTAGATAGTCAAATTTTACTTTGAAGATTTTCACTCAACTCTATATTGATATGGTAGTTTCCTTTCTAAAATATTGCACTGCCAAATAAAAATATAATTGTTCTCTTTAACATGTCTTTTATGTATGATAGTATATTAATTTAGATAAGAGAGAATTACTTATAAATAATATATTCCAGTGTCTACAACTTTGCATTCATCTATAAATGTAAATAGAGGTAAGAGGTGAACTCAAATAATGTGGATGTATTAGCTTTATTATGAATAACAGAACTGAAATGTCAGTATATAATTTATTCCCTTTCTTAGGATTGATTAAGATTGATTATTTCCAACACATTGAATAATTTCAGAATTGAGAAAACTACTTTTATGCAAAATTTGACACAGGTATAAAAACAAAGGAATTTAGCATTCATAGATTTTATAAAATAAAGTCCTACTAGTAAAAGGCAAATCTTTCTAACTGGAGTTCTTATTTAAAATTTTAATAAATCAGTTTTTGAAATATCTATAGTGAAGGATCATTTAAAAATATTTTTCAATCTGTCACAGACCAATGTTTTGGAAAACAAAATTAAAAAATCACAGAAATTAATTTAAGGAAATGGAACATACAAATGCAAGACTCCATCCTTCTTTACTATTAGATTCAAGACATAAAAACATAAAAGTTTTAAAATACATACCCTCAATTTCTATACTTTCATCATTTTGAACCAGTAACAAACATTGTATGATCACGCTTTGTATAGCACTGGATTAAATGACCTAAAATATACTGATTTTGAGAGTACTCTTGATTATAAGATATAGTAAACTTTAGCTACTGAGCTGTACCCTACCCCTGTATGTTGTATTTCTATATTTGTGCATGTGTGTGTGTGTGTGTGTGTACGCATATACACACATATAAACTGAAACCATAGAATTATCCTCATTAGATCTTAAAAAAAACTCAGTCCAACTTTCAAGTTTGAGTTATACATGGTACCTACGACTCCGGATGGCATATAATGTTGATTTGTGGGTGCTGGATCAGAATGATTTTATTTCTAGCATGTGTTTCAGTGCCTTTTAAAGTTTCTGGAGAATAATAGATGATCAATAATGAAATGTTGAGTAACTGAATCATTTAGCCTACCTTCAAAAAGCTAAGAAAAGTGATAAAATTGTTTTACCAATGAAGGCACAAAACATTGTGTTTCCAAATAAAAAGAGAAAAATAATAATGCTCTGACTCATCATGTTTTCCACAAAAAGTTGTGCATTTAACAATGTGAATTGCAAATGGTTATCATTTACTATGAATTTGGCATGTTTTGGTTTATATAATCAGCTAAGATTGGTGACTGCATTTTTGCAAACTTTGACATTTCAAATAATATCTGTAAAAAAACAATCTATAGATAAAATTCCTACTTTTGATCATATGTAGTTTTGCATATAAAGTAGCTCTTTGGGTTTCAGCACAGCGTGTACTGTAATCTCTCTTTATAGCATTGACTTAAAAGTCACTGAAGGATGAAAGGAAAGAAAGAAAGGAAGCAGGCAGAGAAGGAAGGAGAGAAAAGAGGGAAAGTTAGAGATTCACTTAAAAAGTGATGACATTTTAAAATTTTAAAAGCAAATTTGGCTAATTCTTCTTATCCACTTAGGAATTTAATGCCAAAAGCTGGTTTTCTTATTGGCATATTCTTTCAACAGAAATGTCTTCCTGTAAGACTAGCACCTGTTTTCTTAAAGATTTAAATAATATAGCTAAGAGTTTAAGTTATTTATAATCACCAGATGTGTAATCATTTCATAAGCTATAGTGTATAATATATATACATGTTTCAGTAAAACTTAAGGTCCTCAGATGTTAATTTCCATCTAACAAAAACAGAAAAAGTAAAAACAAAACATCATAACTTTAAATACTTTTTTCTAATGACAAATTGAGAAATGAAGGGTGCTCTAAGACCAAATATATTTTGATTATAAACACAAACTCCGGATTTCCTAGTATTTTTTTTTTTGCTTTTATTATAAAGTTACTAGAGTATGAGTTTTCAAAGAGTAACACAATGTTGATTAAAGTTACTTATGAATAATTACAGAGCACTTATCAAGAAGCTGCACAGGAAGTAAGCACATATAATTTTGAAAGGAATGTGGGTCTGTAGCAACATCCAGGACACTGAGTTTATATTACATCTAACTTGACCTCCAAATACAGACAAAACTATACCCTAAATATTTGTTTTCAAAGTGAAGATTTTCTGACAATTTTTTATCTTCACTTTCTCATAATTTATTTCCAAAGATACTGTAAGTAAATCATATTTTTCACTCATCTATAGTAGCTCTGATTAACTTTACTTCTATTAAATTGGTGGAAATTTCTATTTTTGAAAGATATCAGTTTGAAAATTATATATATTCTTTCTTCTTTGAAGGCTACTAAGCGAGTATACCACATTTTCCACAGTTGCCTGCAATTGGAGGGCAAGTTAAAAAAACAAAGTAGCAGTGTGCGATGACAAAGATTTACTTGTTTACTTATGGTCAATACCATTATACCACCTAAACCTTGTCTGGCTTATACTATGCTCTAAGGAACCCATTCATCAATGAGTCCTGTGGCATTTCAAGGGGCATTTCCATGAAATTCACTTCTAAAGTCCATGCAGTACGGCTCTTCTGAGTGAGTTACGTAACATTATTATTCATCATTATTGATTATTATCTCTGCTGGTAGGCAAAAGATGCACATCTGCTTATGAAAGAGAAGGAAAGCTGCGTATGTTTAATGCATGGTTAAACTTGACTGAAGGCAAGGGGTTGGCCCTTTAAATCATCATATGGACTTTGAAAAACCATTACAAAGCTGATGATGTTGCCTGTCTTTGCTGTTGATATGACACAAATTAAACAGTCATTCAGGCAAACTCTAATGAAGAATCTTCTCATATATTAAGTTATATCATTTATTTTTAGCAGCAATAAGGCAAGATTATGTGTTTTGTATTGGAAAATAAATAGTAATAGGAATAAATTCTGTATGGTTTTGCATAAAACCTATAAATATTAAATTTGAAATTTGGAATTAGCCAAAGTAGAGAATTTAAAGAGAGAGTGCTCCAGTCCAAAATACATATTTTATGAATTTTATTATAAATAGACTCATTTATAGACGCAAAACCTAAGACTGTGCCCTACAATGGGAATAAAACTTGAAAGGAAATATCTTATAATGGCATATATAGATACAAGCTAAAATAAATTTGGAATAGTGAAGATAAAAATATCCATTATCATATAATATTTAAACCCTCAGCATTCCAGTCTTTCATTCAATAACCACTTATTGAAAGGCTGTGTCAGATGTTGTACTAAACAATGCAGATAAAGGATGCAAGCTTGATCTATGCTCTCACACAGAGCCATGTAGGAGAAAAAAAGTCAATTATATGTTATTATCACAATAATATTGGATGAGCATAAACACAGGGGAAGTTTACAATGCTCTAAGAGTACAGAGGGGGGCATCCAACAATATCCCAGAATTCAAGGAGACTTCCAAGGCAATAACATTTAAATTAATACCTGAATGGTAAATATGAGTGAGCCTCAGTGAAGACGGGAATTAGAAGGCAATGTATCAGGCATAAATGGAGATAGCATGGAAAAAGTCTCAGAGTTTTGAGGCAATTCTTCCACATCTCCCCATTCAATCATTCTCCTTTGAGGTTATTTCAAAATTTGTTCAATTTAGACACCTACTTCTTCTGCAAAATGGGAGGCAGGAATAGAGACATGGGGTTTTAACACTGACCTTACCTCTGCTCTCACCAAGATAAAGATCATTAAGTGTAAATTCTCAGTTTCCTGCCCTCCTTACAACAGGTCACAACCCCAATAAGCTTATCAGTTTATTAATTTATTCTTATTTCCCCCTCCTAAGTTTCCATGGGACTTAGCCCAGTTACTATGCCCTGAACTTTATCCCTTCCTGTCTCCTCTGGGATCATACGTCATCTATTATTCCCTCTCCTGTATTCAAGCTCTCCCTCCTTACTTGCACATTGCCCTGATTGCATAAAAATGATTGAAGCACTCACACTTTAAAAGCAAAGCGAACTGTGCCGGAGACCCGGTTCGATTTCCAGAGCCTGCCCATGCCAAAACAAACAAACGAAAAAACAAAGCAAACTATTACAATGTATACAATCCAACATTTCCCCTTTTAATCATATTCAGATACAGTTTTGAGTGCTGTTAACTGTATATACGGTATATCTTGTTAAAATACAATTAAAAGAATAAAAATTAAAATTAAAAAATCCATGGAATGACACTATATAAACAGTTGAACCATAAGTTAAACTATGAACTTTAACAAATAGTACAATTATAAAAATGTGCTATCATCAGTTGTAACAAATGCTTCACACCAATTCAAGGTGTTTTTGTTGGGTAGTGTATGGGAATCCTGCATTTTATACATCATTGTTCTATAAACCCACAACTTCTCTAATAAGGGAAAAAAAAGACAAAGAATCTCTCCATATGGGGAAAAAAAGACCTGATGAACTAACTAAAGCAAAACAAATGACAGCAAAGACAACAGAGCTGCAGCAGCAAAACAACAAACCTTTTTAAAACCACATCTCCCCCACTAGATGATAAGCAGAGGATTATTTGAATTAGGCGCACACCATTTCTCCCCGGATATACAGTATATAGTACACTACGCTTTACATAACCCCCAAAATTGCCTTCACATTTTTAAACTGCACATCTCAAAATAGTATATTTAAAATAGTATGTGCATTTGTGTGTGTGTGCTTTTCATAACATCAGTGCCATAAAAAGCTATTAAAATGATAGGTAATTGACATAGGAAGGGATTAATTTTCTTTGCTACATGGCCTAGAGCATTCAGTAAAAAGCATGGTCATGATTGTGGTAGGGGTGATAGCAAAAATGATAATGATGATGATGATGGTGTTGATGATGATAATGATGCTTATTTAAAAGGAATGTCTAAAGATTTTGGCATATTTAAAACAACCGAAGAATAATTTTTCTCTTTCTTAGTTACGTCAGTTGAAATAATCTTTGTAATTACATTATTCTGCTGTTATCTTTTAAATATTAGGACTCTTACTCTCAATGCAATGGATGGAGATAGTAGCTAATCATGTTAGCAGATTTGTTTAAAAAATTAGTAAAAAATAAATATTTTACTAATATTACTAAAAAAGGAGATGGAACTTTGCATGTAAATGTAGTTGAAGGTAACGGCATATATATATGCATATATAATGGCATATATAATGGCAAATGAAAATACAATATCTGTATGATATTATTTTACTCAAACTATAAAATGTAATGAGGTATTGAGATATTGAATAATCAAACAGATGTACAGACTAGAATCATATAGTAGATACAGGATGGAGACATTACAGATAATTTCTTCAGAAAACCTTTATTTTGGAGCAGTGAGCTATGTAGTCAATTTGCGTTTACATTGTCCTCTTTCTTTACAAACATTTTTTAAAACTGAGGAAAATTTATCTTCACAATTTACACTAGATAAACTGTGAGTTTAATTCTTTCTGAACTTGAAATTTTCTGCATCAAAAGTTGTCACCTGCTAGTCCTAAATGGACAGGATTTAAGTAGCTTTGGTATGGAAATCCAAATTTTCCAGGGCAGAAAAAAATCTGTCCTTACAGTATTTATTACTTTGAGCATGAATCAGTTTATGATAAGTGATGTTAAATGTTCTACTCTTAATAATCTCTCATTCAATATTATATACGAAGTAGATACCTACAGATATTTTTTAAATTTATTCTCACATTTGTTTTTGAATTTGTGCAGAAAGAAGCCTTTGTTAAAAAAAACAAAATAGCAATACAAATTTGCATCACACAGTCAGTGAATATAACTGCCTCAGGTAAAGGCAATAGAAGTTTAGTTGTTTAGTTCTCAAAAGAATACATTGGATAATAAAATGCTTATTGTTTACAAATATAACCTCTAACAGCTTTAATAAGAATGGGCCTGTTTGGGTGGAGAAAAGGGCTGTGTAGCCCTAGAAACAGTAAAAGTGACAGAGGTTGCTGAGGGTTGGAGAAGTGTCAATGACAGAGAAAAAGGTGCTGTCACTTATGCTTTCATGAGACCAATTTGAATTAGTCCTTATGAGTTTTTCTTTTATTATTTCATATGGCAATAACTGAGAGCTTCGATCTATATAAAAGAGATAACTAGATCTCTGAGGCTTAAAGTAGATCAGCAACATTAACTAATTGGGCACAAATATCCATACCCCATGCCCAGAAAGCATAACGAGTGAAGAAAAGTCCAGAGGAAATATTAACAGCCTGCCAACAAGTTTGTCCTGAAATCTTACTCCCATGAGTACTGGTGAAAATCCTGCCTTAATCATGAAATCTGCAGTATGATGAGACTCTTGTTATAAGCCAGGTTTATTTTTTAACTGCCAGCATAGATTGTGTCACAACCTTTTACTTATAGAATCTGCCATAAGGGATTTGGAAAAAGAAAGAAAGAAAATATGGGGTTAGACATGAAAGTTGAGAAGACATATGACACAGGGCATAAATTTGGTGGCTTTGAATGGTTCCGGAGCAGACAAAGAATGAAAGTCAAGCAAATGTTTTATTTCCCTTGCTTTAATACCTATTACCATTACTCCATTTTTACCCTGTGGCAGATGTAGCTAATGTGACAATGGACAAACTACTTAAATTCTCTGAGGCAAACCCCATTTTCCTCTCAATTATAGGAGGCATCCAGACAGCTAATGATAATCCCTTCATTTTCCTAAGGATTATTTCGTTTGAAAAACCTCAGGGCCCAGGCAGGCCTGAGGAGCGCTTTCATGTTTAACACTCTAAGGCTCATTCCCAATTCATAAAAGTGTTATGAAAATTGATTTTGATTGTGTGTGTCTGTAAGTGTAAAAATGTGATTTGTGATACACTAAATAGTAGAACACAGTTTTCACTGAAGAGTAAATAACCACGGCAATCTAGCATGATAAATATTTTAGTCCCTCATCTTACAGAAAGACCTGTCCTTAGTAGTGTAAGAGCAATAGTTTGGTGGAAGGAAATCTTATCTATTATCACAAGTTGACCCAGAAAAGCTCTGTGGTTGCTTATTTTTAATGTGAATAAAGGTGAACAAGAAAATTATTACCTAGACCATTTGGGTAGTTTAAGCATACAAAGATGTCAGACATTCAGAGTTTACACTGAATTCAGAAAGAAATGTCCAGGATGTCTTTTCCTATTCACTCTGTGCTTTTCTCTTGAAGTCCTTCTCCTGGTTGGTGAAGGGATATGAATGTGCGCCCATTCCCAACTGGGTTAATATAGCCCAAGACCTGAAATAGGGTCTCTATGTCCTTGTTTCAGCAACCAGAATAAAGCTGCAAAGAGCTTAGAAATAACAATTCTCACTGAAATAAATTACTCAGAAATACATAAATTGTTAACTCCGAAGAGAAAACATTTGTATTCATGAGCAAATCAGGCAGTGCTTAAACATTAAATCTAGGAATATTAGAGAAGCTTCCATAAATAAAGGTTTTAAGTGTCTGAAAGCTCATAGTGGAGTGTTTTGTTCTGTGTTTTTCATTAAGATTATATTTGTCTAACACTCATAGGCCTGGCAACTCAATGTTAAACAGAAAATAACATATTCTGTTTGATGATTTCTACGTTTGATACATTATTTTTCATTTAGCAGGCACGAAGAACTCAAGATAGTAATTACAGTGATTAAAAGCATTTTGTGCATCCACACTTGATTTTATTATGAGAAATGATGGATTTCATGAACTTTTTTTTAGCTAAAAGGCTATTTTTAAACAGTACTGGAGTTGCAATGTCCTCATGTTAAAACTATAAAACGACAGTTTCATTGTGTCCACAAAAATAATACTATGTAAATTTTATAAAAGACTTAATTATTGCAAATAAATATTTTTGTGAGTATTGAGTTGTACAATCACAATAATTTGTTTAAAAATCTCATGATCCATACTGTCAGAAGAGATTCCTGGTCTTTGTGATTAACTTAGGAATCATACACAAATACTTTCCAAACATTTTGGCTCTCTTTTTACGTAGAGGAAGGAGAAAGCTTGTCAAAAAAAGTTGATAAGGTTCAACATTTGATAAAACTGATATAATTGTCATTTAGTCATTACGTCAGAAAGTAAATTAGACAGTCAAAAAAAAAGGAACCTAGGTTCAGATTTTTGTTTCCTTATAGCAACTCTGAAGAGAAATAATCTACTTCATATACTACAAACTTTTAGTAACAAAATATTATCACTATATATTTTAAATAGATTTTCAAAATGCACCATCATTAATTTGCTTCTGTCTTATCATTCTCAAAAAATTTGCTTTAACACTTTTTTGCCTGAGAGTGGCAATTGATTCACTTTGCAACAAATCACCCCTGTGCAAAACCATTCTCATTACCTCACTGAGGCTATTTTGAGATTGTTTTCTGAGGTTAAAAGTATAGTCTTGTAAATATAAAAACTGATTAAAGAACTCTCAAACCTAGGATCATTACCTACGTATTAACAACTTCCAAAAATTTGCAATGGTTCAAGCTATGTTTATTTCTCAGGTCAGTTCTGGTCAACAGAACCCATACTCTCTTTTCCCTAAATCACTATGACAAACATGATCATCTGCTGTCACCCAATTTGGTAATGCCAAAGGTCAACATTCTGTGGGAATAATTTGTCCTAAAGAAAATCAATAGGAAAAAAAAAAGCCAAATTAAAACATTTATTTAATGAAGGCAATTTTAAGCCAAAATCAAAAGGGCTAGTGCTTACTATTTTGGTTACATTATTCTTAGGATTGTTTCCTTGTGCCAGCACTACCATCTACTATTGAGCAAGTTGGACACTGCACAGCCCAGAGATAGATCCCTCTGGAGTTGTGCAGTATGCAACATGCACTGCCATATGCAATTACGCTGTTTGTAAAACTCTAAAGATATTAAAATAAAATCCAATTTGTGAGCACTTTCATAAGTGTATCATGTAATTAATGCCTAGAACAGCGAGGATGGTACTTGATTGGAAAGGCATAAGTAGCTGAAGCCCATGGAAACTCGATTAAAAGTTGATAAAAAAGTATTCCAGCCAATATTATTCACTTATTTGTCTTTTGTCACAGTTGTATTGCCATAACAAACCCAGAAGGAACAGTAATTGTTCTTGTGTTAACAGCTTCAAAATTAATAATAATAAAGAAACCATCTCTTAAAGAATTGAAAAATCTGCCCCATGTTCACACATGGCAATGATCACAGGGAGCAGAATATTTGGCTCTCCTTTTATTTCATATTTAGACTGGATAAAAAAAATAACTAAAGGAAACCAAATATTTCATGGCTTTGTTCAATTTCATGTCATCTACTCTGTGAGGTCTTGCTCCCTTAACAGTGCTTATGTGCCTCTTATGGTATTTATAATTTTGTATTATACTTATGTGGGCAGGATCTATCTGCACAAATAAAATACAGATTATTTTAAGTCATAGATTGGGTTTTTATTCAGTTTTATATGCCCTCTAGCTACTATGGTCCTTTAAGAAAATCTAGAAGCAGCATAAATAAAAGGAGAATGAACTAGACAATGATTGAATTCAGATGAACTTTTGAAGGACTCATCCTAAAAAGCTCCTGCTATTTTTTATCATGTACCAGTGATACTGGCCATAATCTTTCTTATGAGGCAGTGACAGTTTTACTCATTTATGTACTTGACAAATACTCATTGTTTACCTATTATGTGCCAGCAATTGGGCTAAGCCCTGAGATAGAGAATTGAAGAAGATACATTGGAACTCCACCATCACAGGGCTTAGAAGACAGATGCAAAACCGATGCTATATATCTAAGTACAATAAAATATTTTAAGTACTATGATATAGGTAGTATAGGATGCCATTAGTGAATATAAGAGAACAATTCAAGAGTGGGAAGATCTTCCTGAGGAATTTATTTTAAAGCTGAGATATAGGAGATGAGTAAGAGTTTATTAGAAAAAAAAGAGGGGAAAGATGGGAGGAGTATTCTATGCAATACTACATTAGTTCTATGAATACAAACTTTTGACAAGCTGACTTTAATTTTACACTATTTATCAAATTTAAAGTTTATGTCCAGAGAAATTAATGTATTTTATGGATTATGTACCATACTTTTATTTTTTGAAATTGTATTAATTGATGCCAAAATAGCATATGTAAAAATAAAGCATGGATCCCCTTTGAAAAGCATATAACACAAAAAAGTACATATAATTTAACAATGTAATTATATATGTTTGCAGATGCTTTAAAGTAAATATCATAAATAATTGTGGGCGAAATGTTCTTTTTGACAAGATAGAAATTCATAGGAAAAAACAATAAAGAAGTGATGTAAGCAAGACGGTGTGGTAAGATGCTTCTGATAAATGACCCCGCTCCCACTTAAAAGGAGTGAAAAATGGACAGAAATATTTCTGTCAGAACCAACCTTCCCAGAACTTGAAAAATACCCCACGAAAGTCAGCAAATCAGCAAACATTGAATCAGGAAAAAGAGAAGATAAAAATGATGGGGAAACCGTGGGTGGGTTCACTTTCTTTGGATGCCCCCTTGACTCAGAGCTACAGTCTGTGGCAGCCATTGTGGCTTGGTGTCTCAGGTGCATTCCAAGAGCAAATAACCTGTGCCTAGTTATTAGCACATTTAATGAGCAAACGGCTGTGTTTGCAAGTCTGCCTCAACCCACTCCTTAAAAGATCACAGGTACCTGGGTCACGTACCTGGAATCTAAGCAGAGCAAAGAGCAGTGCAGAGAGATGGAGCAGAGCCAAACAGATCACAGGTACCTGGGGCAAAAGAGTGAGACTGAGACATGGACCACAGTGCCTGGGGCCTGGGATAAAAGTCTGGAAAACTCTGGTTTTGAAAGGGAGACACACACATATTCTGGGAAATTCTTGAAAGCTACTACACATAACCAGCGAAAGAAAGAACTAAGAAGACATAACTCATAACCATGATCTACAGATTCAGTTAACCTAAGTAAAGCATTGAAGGTGAGTCTCAATCTACACTAAAACCTAAGGCAGGAAGAGGATCTGACCTTCAGAGAAACACATCAAAATATTCGAAGTTCTGGACATTAGCAAAAAATCACAGAGTATACAAAGAAATAAGAAGAAATGCTTTATTCAAAATGAAACAGCAGAAATTACCCCTAAGGAAGCCTAGACATTGATTCAACTAATCAGAGATGTTAAATCAGTTATTGTAAATAAGTTCAATGATCTAAAAGAGAACATGGACATACAACTAAAAGAAATCAGATAAATGATGCCTAAGGAAAGGATTAATTAGGAAATTTAAAAAGGAACCAGACAGAAATTTTGGAGATGAAAAGCATGATAACTGAAATAAAAATATATACTAGAGGGCTTCAACAGCAGATTTGAACAGACAGAAGAAAGAATCAGCAAACCTGGATATAGACTAATTCACATTATTCAGTCTGAATAGCAGAAAAAAATGAAAAAAGATGAGTAGAGCCTAAGGT
The DNA here is from genome assembly GCA_004026745.1 of Myrmecophaga tridactyla. Lineage (NCBI taxonomy): Eukaryota > Metazoa > Chordata > Mammalia > Pilosa > Myrmecophagidae > Myrmecophaga > Myrmecophaga tridactyla. The sequence goes on from PVIY010003138.1 coordinate 46,004, forward strand.
ACTGATGGAACAATATGAATAATGTGAAGTGTAATAACATATGCATTATGAAAGTCTCAGAAGAACAGAAATAGAAAGGAGGAAAAAAAAGAATATTTGAATAACAGCCAAAAACATCCCAAATTTGGAGGAAGAAATCTGTAAACACATCCAAGAAGCCTAATGAAATTCAAATGGGATAAACTCAAAGAGATTCACACTGAGAAAATTATAGCCAAGTTGTCAAAGGCCAAAGGCCAAAAAAAGAAAAAAATCCGAAAAGCAGCAAGAGAGAAGTGACTTCTTGCATAAACAGGATCTTCAATAAGATTAAATGCCAATTTCTAATTAGAAACCATGGAGGCCCTAAAGCAGTAGGATGTCATATTTAAAGTGCTGAAAAGAAAAAAAAAAGTCAGACAAGAATTCTATATCCAAAAAAATTTCTGCAAACTTGAATGAGATATCAGAACCAACATCCATATGCACCTAAGGTGTGGGAGAATTTTACCAGTAAAATTTCCCTTCAAGAAATACTAAAGAGTCCTTCAGAATAAAAAGTAGGACACTAGATAGTAAGGTGAAATCATTTGAAGAAATAAAGATCCATGATAGAGGGAACAACAGGAATAAATACAAGTGCCAATGTTATTGAATTATCAGTATGTAGTTCTACTTTTTATGTTTTTACATGATCTGAAATACACATGTGAAAAAAAGAAGTCTATGTCATTGAACACAAAAATAAAATTTGTTACAAGAAGAATATAAACAAGTGAAATGGAAAGATATCAAAGCAGAGACTGGGTGTGACTGAAGTTAATTTGGCATCAATTCAAACTAGATTTTTACAGATTTTGGATATTAAACACAGCCCTATGGGGAATACACAAAATAAATCTAAAAAAATAAAAGAAATGAGAAGAAAATCAAACTGTTTCAATACAAAAGATCAACTATACACAAATTAAAGCAGCGAAAGAGGAAATGAGGGAATAAAAGGTACAAAAGATGTAATAAACAAATGGCAAATGATGGGATTAAGTACCACTTTATCAATAATTCCTTTAAATGTGAGTGGATTAGAACTCTCCGATCAAAAGATAGAGACTGGCAGAATGGATTAAAAAACATGATCCAATTATACACTGCTTACAAGGTTGTTTTAGTTTGCAAGCTGCCAGAATGTGATATACCCAAAACAGAATGGCTTTTAAAAGCAGGAATTTATAAAGTTGCACATTTACAGTTCTAAGGTTGTGAAAATGTCCAAGTTAAGGCAAGTCTATGGAAATGTCCACATTGAGGTATCCAAGAAAAGATATCTTGGCTTGAGAAGACTGATGATGTTCAAGATTTTTCTCTTTCAGCTGGAAAGGCACATAGTGACATCTGCTAGCATTCTCTCCAGGAATCTTCCCTGGGGCTTCTGGGGCTCTGTCTATTCTGTTGGCTCTGCAGTTCTGGGAGCTCTAAAGCTTTTTCCAAAATGATTCCCTCCTTGATGGGTGGGGACACATCTCCATGGAAACTGTCTAATCAAAAGTTACCACCCACAATTGGGTGGGTCACATCTCCATAGAAACAATAAAAAAGCTCCCACCCAGCAATATTGAATGAAATTAAAGGACAAGGCTTTTCTGGGGTACATAATAGCTTCAAACCAGCACAAAGAAACTTGCCTTAGACACAAAGATAACAAATACATTGAAAGTGAAAGAATAAAAAAAAAAATCCATGTAAATAGTAACAGAAACATATTCATCTAATAATGGAGTCCACAAATATGCAAACATTGAGAGAATAAAAGGGAGAAAGATAGTTGTACAATAATAGTTGGAGACTGCAAAGCCCTACTTAAAATAACAGAACATCTCAACAGAAGCTCAATAGGGAAGAGAAGACTTGAGCTATTCTACAAGCCAACCAGACCTAACAGACATACATAGAGCACTCCATCTAAAAAAGCAGAAGACACACTTACTCAAGGGTACATGTATCTTTCTCCAGGAGACATTATGTTAGTTAACAAAACAAGTATAAATAAGTTTAAAAATACTGAAATCATAGAAGACTCTTCTCTAACCACAATGGAATGAAGTCAGAAATCAATAACAGAAAACTAGAAAATTCATAGATATGTAGAAATTAAACAACACACACTTAACAACGCACATTAAACAACATACACTTAAAAAAAACAATGAGTCCCAGGATGATGGTGGAATGAGGACAGACAGAAATCACTCTTGTATCAAACGCACCTAGAGAACAGGCAGGAACCAGCCAAAGAAGTAGTTCTGGGGTTTGGAAGACCAGGGAAGGGCCACTGCAACATAAAAAGAAGAGCTGGACAAAAAAAAACAAAAACAAAAACAAAAAAACTGGAGACACTATGACTGAGGAATCACCATGAATGAACTCAACTATGGCACCTGGTGCCCCTTCTCTGCACCAGGGACCAGCAGCTGCGGCAGGGCTTGATTCTTGCCATTTGCTGAGACACTGTGCATTCCTGCTCCAAGAGAAGGTCCATGAAGTTAACCCTCTTGAGCCTGCAGCCTAGAGCCTTTCCACAAAGTTCACAGCTCAATTAATCCCACAAACTGAGAGACTGGCAAGAGATTAGTTTCCACTACGGTTCCTGTCACCCATACCCCACCCATCAAGAACAACAGACATGGCAGAGTTCCAGGCAAATTGTTTGCCGTTGAAGTTAAACCTCTCAGTCTTGTAGCCTGGAGCCTTTCCATGCAGCAGGTGGGGAGCACACTGCTCAACTGGTTCCACAAACACAAAGACTGTGGTGAAAGATTGATCTGCACCAGGTGCCTGGCACCCAGTCCTACTCCCAAGCCCAGCAGATCTGGGCACAGATGTTTCTCAGCCATCTGGCTGAAGTAGGCTAGGAGAGATAGGCAGCCCTCCCTTTGGTAAAAGTAGGGAACACAGCACAGTCTTGTTATAGCTGCTGGCCAAAAAGGGTGACCTCTTGGTGTCACAGCCTTGAGCCTTTGCACACGGGAGCCCAGGACACTCGTACCCCCACTATTTCCATAGAGAAGCAAGCTATGGTGAGGGCGTGAGCTCCACTGCAGTCCCAGGTACCCATTCCCCACCCCAAGGCCAACAGCCCCAAATACGCCTCGCTCTTGACCAGCAGGCTACAGTGGTCCGGGAGAGATAGAGTCCTACCCTCATGAACACAGGGAGATGCAAAATAGTCTTGACCCAACTGTTCTCCGGTGAAATAGGAGAGTGGGGGCCCACAGCCTCAGTCCTTTCTGGATAGAAACCCACAGCACTGGAGTGCCTTTATCTGCTCCTGCTGTGGAAACAGAGAAGATGGGATGAAAAAATAACTTACCTATGTAGGACTGTGGGGACTAGGTTGTCAAAGAGTGTCATCTGCTGGGAAGACTGGGAAAGTGCAGTCTGAGCAGCTACTTTCCTGAACACCCGCTCCCTGGGACCATGGCCATGGTTTGGCTATGAAACATTGATGAACCAAGTGCCAAAGGAAACCTTCAACATGAAACCAATCAACAACAAAATCTTAGACGAGTGGGAAATCAACTTTTAAAATAATCTTACCAGCATAATCAGATGCCAAGAAACCAGCAAAAAAAAATGTAGAAGGCACATAAAGAAATAAGAAGAGATGGCTAAGCCAAGTGATCAAATTGAAACATTGGAGGATATATAGAATTTGGAACAACTAAACACAGTTAGTCAAACAAATCTCCTAAATTATTTTAATGATATGATGAAAGAGATAAAGGACACCAGGAGAGCAAAAAGAAGAATTTGAAAGAATACATTAAAAAATAGCAGATCTTACAGCAATGAAAGATATTGTAGAGGAAATTAAAAATATAGTAGAGACACACAAAAACATATTTGGAGAGCAGAAGAGAGGATCAATGAACTAGAGGACAGAGCAACTGAACTTGCACACACAGAAAAAAAAACAAATGGAAAAATTTTAGCTGGGTCTCAGGGAAATGACTGACAACACGAGGCAGATAGATATAAGCATTATAGGTGTCAGAGAAGGAGAAGAGAAGGGTAAAGGGCCAGAAAAAATATATATGAGGACATACTGGATGAAAACTTTCTAAATTTGTAATAGACACAAATATGCAAATCCAAGAAGCCCAACATACTCCAATTTGAATAAATCTGGATGGACTACTCTAAGACACACACCAGTCAGACTGCCAAACACCAAAAAGAAGGACATATTCTTAAAAACAGCAAGAGAAATGTGACTCACCTGATACAAAGGATGCCACAAAAGGCTCAGTACAGACTTCTCACTGGACATCGTGGAGGTAAGAAAGCAGTGGTATGATATGTTTAAGGCACTGAAGGGGAAAAATTACCAGACAAAAATTCTTTATCCAGCAAAGCTGCCCTTCAAAAATGAGGGGCACCTTAAAATATTCACAGATAAACAAAAGCTGAGAGATTTAGTTAACAAGAGATCTGCCCTGCAAGAAATACTAAAGGGAGTTCTGCTGGCTGAAACAAACAAACAAAAAACAGGAGAGAGAGGCTTGAAGGAGAGTATAGACATGATGAATATCAGTAAGGATAACTGAAAGGATGGAAAGAGAGAAAAATAATAGATCTGACAAACAAAAGCCAAAGAACAAAATGGTTAAAGTCAAGATGGCTTTACAGTAATAACATTGAATGTTAATGAATTAAACTCCTGAATCAAAAGACACAGATTGAGACAATGGATATAAAGAGTATGATCCAAAAATAGACTGTTTACAAGAGACTCAATTTAGACCCAATGATAAAAATTGGTAGAAAGTGAAAGTATGGAAAGAGATATTCCATGCAACCAGTAAGAAAACAAAACAAAACAAAAAAAGCTGGGGAAGCTATATTACTATCAGAGAAAAAAAGAAGACTTAAAATACAAAAATGTTATGAGGCAAAGAAGGATTTTATGTATTACTAAAAGGGACAATTCCCCAAGAAGAAATAATAATCATAAATATTTATGCACCTAATCAAGGTGCCCCAAAGTTCATGAGGCAAACATTGGCAAAACTGATGGGAGCAATGGACGTCTGTAAAATAACAGTGAGAGACTTTAATATACCACCTTCTTCAATAGATAGCACATCTAAACATGGGTTTAATAAGGACACAGAGAACCTAAATAATAAGATAAATGACCTAGCGCTAACAGGCATATATAGAACATTGCACCCCAAACCAGCAGAATATACATTCTTCTCAAGTTATCATGGAACATTCTCCAGAACAGACCAGATGCTGGGGCACAAAACAGGTCTGAATAAATTTTAAAGATTGAAATTATAAAAAGCACTTTCTTTAATTTTAATGGAATAAAGCAGGAAATTCCATAATAACAGAGGAACCAGACATTATACAAATATATGGAGGTTAAATGACATGTTCTTAAGCAATAAATGGGTCAAACAAGAAATTACAAAAGTACTCATTAAATATCTTGAGACAAGTGAATATGAAAACAACATATCAAAATTTATGAGATGCAACAATGGCAGTGCTGAAAGAGAAATTAGTAGTCTTACATTCCTACATTAAAAAGGAAGAAAGAACTAAAACCGAAGGTGTAACTGAACAACTGGAGAAACCAGAGAAAGAACAGTAAACTAATCTCAAAGCAAACAGAATGAAAGAAATAACAAAGATTAGAGCCAAAATGAATGAACAATAGAATCAAGCAAACCCCAAAGTTGATTCATTGAAAAGATCAATAAAATCAACAAACCCTTAGCTAAACAGACAAAGACAAAAAAAAAAAAAGAAAGAAAAGAGAGAGAGAGAGCGTGAAAGATGCAAAGAAAATCAGAAATGAAGTGGGGAGCAGATGTGGTTACTACCATAAACTCCAAAGAAATAAAAAAGACCATAAGGGGATAAAATGAACAACTATATGTCAACCAACTAGACAACTTAGATGAAATGGACAATTTCCTAGAAACACACTGACTCAAGAAGAAGTAGAAAACCTCAGCAAACCAAAGAGATTAACTCATTCATCAAAAACTCTTCCAACAAAGAAAGCCCAGTTTGAGATGGCTGCACAGGAAAATTTTACCGTTCATCCCAGGAGAATTAATACAATTCCTACTCAAAATCCTTTAAAAAAATGAAGACAAGGGAATACTACCTAACTATACAATGAAGCCAACATCATCTTAATACCAAATCCTGCTAAAGATATAAGAAAAAGACAAATGCAGATTAATCTCTAATGAATATAGATGCAAAAATCTTCAACAAAATACATACAAACTGAATCCAACAGCCCATTAAAAAATTATACACCATGACCAAATGGATTTTATTCCAGTTTTGCAAGGACTGGGACAACACAAGAAAATCAATTAATGTAGTACACCACATCAACAAATTGAAAGTGAAAAACCAATGATGATCTCAAATGATGCAGAAAGGGTATTTGACAAAATCTAGCATCCTTTCTTGATAAAAACCTTTCAACAAACAGGAATTGAAGGAAAATTCTTCAACATATAAGGGCATATATGTAAAGCTCACAACTAACATCTTCCTCAATGGGGAAAAACTGAAAGCTTTCCCTCTTACACTGGGAACAAGACAAGGATGTCCACTGTTACTACTATTATTCAATATTGTGCTAGAAGTTCCAGCTAGAACAATCAGGCAAGTGAAAGAAATAAAAGGCAAATAAAACAGAAAGGAAGAAGTAAAACTTTCCCTATTTATAGCCTATATGATCCTATATTTAGAAAATTAAAAATAAAGCTATGACAAAGATACTTGAGCTAATAATTTCAGCAGCACAGCAGAATACAAAATCAACACACAAAAATTAGTAGGGTTTCAACGCACTAGTAATAAGCTATCTGTAGATGCAATCAAGAAAATAATTCCATTACAATAGCAGCTAAAAGAATTAAATATCTAGGAATCAGCTTAACTAAGGATATGAAGGACCTGTATATAGAAAACTAGAAAAATAAAAGGAATCAAAGAAGACCTAAATAAATGGGAAGATTTCCCATGTTCATGGATTGGAAGGCTAAATGTCATTAAGATGTCAATTCTACCCAAATTGATCTACAGATTAAATGCAATACTGATCAAAAGTCAACAGCTTACTCAGCAGATATGGAAAAAAGCTAATTACAAATTGATTTGGAAGGGTAAGGGGCTTCAAATAGCAAAAACATCTTGAAAAATAAGAATAAAGTGGGAGGACTCATGCTTCTAGACTTTAAACATTTTATAAAGCCACAGTGGTTAAAACAGCATGGTACTGGCACAAAAGATAGCATAATTAATGGAACTGAATTGAGAACTCAGAAATAGACCCTCAGATCTATGGTCAATTGGTTTTTAACAAGGCTTTTAAATCCATTCAACTGGAACAAAAAAGCCTCTTCGATAAATGATTTCGGGAGCACTAGATTTCCATATCCAAAAGAATGAAAGCATTTCCCTATCTCACACCATATAAAAAAATTAACTCAAAATGGATCAGAGACCTACATATTAGAGCCAGAGTCATAAGACTCCTAGAAGAAAAATAGGGAAACATCTTCAAGATTTAGACTTTACCCAAAGCACAAGCAACGAAAGAAATCTAGATAAATGGGACCCCTTACAATTGAATACTTCTGTGTTTCAAAGGACTTTGTCAAAAGAATGAAAGGGCAGCTGGCTCAAAAGGAGATAATGCTTGGAAACCTCATATCTGATAAGGGTTTGATTCAGAATATATAAGCACATCCTCCAGCTCAACAATAAAAAACAGCCCAATCAAAAAATGGACAAAAGACACGAGTAGACATTTTTCGAAAGAGGAAATGTCCTAGTTTACTAGCTGCTGGAATGCAATATATCAGAAACAAAGTGGCTTTCAAAAAGGGGAATTCAATAAATTGCTAGTCTACAGCTCTAAGGCTGAGAAAGTGTCCCAATCAAAACAAGTCTATAGAAATGTCCAACCAAAGGCATCCAGGGAAAGATACCTTGGTTCAAGAAGGTGAATGAGTTTAGGGTTTCTCTCTCAAGGGAGAAGGCATGTGGTGAACATGGTCACGGTTTCTCTCTTGGCTGGAAGGGCACATGGCGAGCACAGCGTCATCTGCCAGCTTTCTCTCCTGGCCTCCTGTTTCATGAAGCTCTCCGGGAGGCATTTTCCTTCTTTATCTCCAAAGCACTGGCTGATGGACTCTCTGTTTCATGGTGCTGCAGCATTCTCTGCTCTCTCTGAATCTCCAAAATATTTCCTCTTTTATAGGATTCCGGTAAACTAATCAAGACCCACCCGAATGGGTCAAGACATGCCTCCAGCTAATCCAGTTTAACTACCACTCTTGATTAAATCACATAAGAAATGGCTGCCTTTACAAAATGGGATTAGGATTAAAACATGGCTTTTCAAGGGTACATACATCCTTTCAAACCAGCACAGGAAATAAAGATGGCTAAAAGGCACATGAAAAGATTCACTAGCTCTTAGAGAAATGCAAATCAAAACCCAATTGAGGGGTGGGCCACGGTGGCTCAGTAGGCAAGAATGCTTGCCTGCCATGCCAGAGGACCCGGGTTCTATTCCTGGTGCCTGCCCATGTAAATAAATAAATAAATAAATAAATAAATAAATAAATAAATAAATAAATAAATACCCAATGAGTATGATATTTTAAAATTCTGAAAGAGAAAGAAAAAAAAAAACCAATGAAATATCTTTTTCATACCTACAGAACAGCTGCTGTGAAACAAACAGAAAACTACAACATTGACGAGGATTTGGTGAATTAGGGACATTTATTCACTGTTGGTGAAAATGTAAAACAGTGTGGAGGGCAGTTTGGTTGTTTCTCAGAAAGTTAAGCATAGAATTGCCATAAGATTGGGCAGTCCCACTACTCAGGATATTCCCAGAAGATTTGAAAGTAGGAATGCCAACAGACACTTGTACCTCAATGTTCACTGTGGCATTATTCACAATTGTCAGAAGATGGAAACAACCCAAGTTCAACAATGGATGAATAGATAAACAAAATGTGATATATGCATGAAATGGAATATTGTTCAGCAGTAAGAAGGAATGAAGTTCTGAAGCACAAAATATGTATGAACCTTGAGGACATTATATTGAGTAAAATAGGTCAGACACAAAAAAGACAAAGGTTGAATGATCTCACTAGTTTGAACTAATTTTAATATGTATACTCATAGACATAAAATATAGAATATAAGTTACCATGGGATAAGACATCAGAGAATGGGGAGTAATTACTTAATATGTGCAGAATGTTTAACTAGGTTGAATTTAAGTGTTTGGAAATGGACAGAGGTGATGGTAGCACTAATTGTGAGTATAATAAATAGTTCTGAATTGTGAGTGAATATAGTTGAAAGGGGTAGTTTAGAGTCATGTATATCATCAGAAGGAAAGCTAGAGGTGAAAATATCAGAATATATAACACAGGGAAATATAACACAGGGAATTTTCTAGTGTCTGATTAACAGTACAAATATAAAAAAGTTACCTTTCTAACCAGAATATATGTCTGACACTATTACAAGGAGCTAATAATAGAGGAGTGTTTGGAAGAAAATGTACCTATTGCAAACCATGGACTATAATTAATAATAATATCTTAATATTCTTTCATCAACAGTAATAAAAGTACCCACGGTAGTAGGGGTCAACAATAGGGGTGATATGGGGTATGGGCTGTTCTGAGTTTTCCTTTATATTTTAATTTTATCTTATTATAGTTATTATTATTGTTGTTATTATTAGAGCAATGAAAGCATTCTAAAATTGATTATGGTGATGAGTGCATAAGTATGTGATGTTACTGGTTGCCTAATGCACAAATCTAAGATTAAATGTGTCCTCTATCATCAGAAGTAAATAAAATAGACTAGGTTTTACCTAGTAATTGAATCTTCAGAGTTTTTTTGGAGGGGGGATTCAATACTTTTAACAATGAACTATTCATATAATTTATGTGCAGATTTGTAGAGTGATAAAAGAGATCATATTCATACCTCAAGAAGGTCTTAGATTCCACAGCATGGACATATGTAGAAAAGAGGATCAATTGGGCTAAACAGCAACCTAAATGATCAAGGTTTCCAAAAGATCTTAATCTGTATCAAATAAAGCACTCTAAAACACACGTACACACACACACGTTTCAGGACATCAATAATTTCAAGACAAGCATGTGATTACCTAAACAAGAATCTACCCATATAATAACACTTTACTTCAATGGAGTTATTAAAATTTATACCTAGTTTATCTCATCCTCAATGTTAATTGTAGATGTTTCTCTTAGATATTATTTCTAAAATTAGTTTTATGAAAGAATTTTGATCTTCAAAAAACAATGAAAAAAAGTCACCAGGGATGTTCACTCCAGCACAACTTAAATCTATTACATTTATCTTCAATATGCATCAGGGAAAGAGTGATTCTACAACCAAAGAGAAGTGAATTATTAACTGGAGGATTGAAACAAATTTCTATCTTAAAAAAATGTAATTGGGAAAATGATAATGCACATAGTCTATTCTTTGAATTTTAATATTATGTGCTCAGCTTTCATCAAGGGTCATTTTAAGAAACAGCCAGGTGAAAAAATCATTCCTGTGTTTTTTATAAAACTATAGGTTGTTTTCTCTCAGTTTATCCTTTACAAAGTATCCTTTTCAAATTTCCCTAGCATTTCGGCAAGAGAGAAAACTTTGCTTCTCTTGAGAAACAGTAGTGATCCCCTCATTTGGATAATAACAACTATGGAATTTTCTATGTACAATACACATATATTTATTTTTATGTGAGTTGGTGCTGGTGTGTGCATTGGAGTGTGTTGGCTTGGAGCTATGTGCCCCAGAAAAACATATTCATAATCTTAATCCATTTCTATGGGTATGAACTCTTTTAAATAGGACCCGTGATGAGGTTGCTTCAGTTAAGGTGTGACCCAACACCTTAACTGAATAAAGAAGGGTTTTAATCCTGTTACTGAAGGGCTTATAAGGAAGGCCACAGAGAGGGAGAGGGAGAGGGAGAGGGAGACAGAGAACAGCCAGTAGCTGAAAATCAACTAAACCTAGAAGAGGGAGGAGAAGCCAGGGGAGGCCACCATGTGACTGAAAAGCCAAGGACCAAAGACCGCTGCCAACCAGCCCCAGAACACCACTGCCTCATGGGATATAGCATCACCTTGATGACACCTTGATTTTGGATTTCTCGTACCCTCAAAACCATGAGTCAATACATTTCCATTATTTAAGCCAACCTATTGCATGGTACTTCATTTAGCAGCCAGGAAACTAAGACTGTGAATGTGTGTGAGTTACAGAAAACTAAAAGTCATAGAAGATTTATAATTAAGAGCAAATTATGTATTGAGTAAATTGTGGCCCTTCCAAAGGCTTTTACCAAAAATACTGAAAATTTTGATGCTTTCCTCTTCTTATTGCTTTTGGTAAAAAACAGTTTGGCTTCAAGGTAATAGTTGTAGATTAGCAAAGGGTCATATTTTTGGTTTAGTAAAGAGAAACTATGTAATAACTCTAAGACATGACAAGAGAGCTGCAGAAAAATCTATCATTGTAAATTATAGTGTATGTTACAATTTTCAAGAATAAAATGACGAAGATGTGGGATCCTATTTATTTGACTGCAACAATAAATGAATATGATTTTTCAATTAACCTGTAATTCACATAGTAGACTCCCAGAAAAATTAAATAGCTTTGTGAGTTAGAAAGAATAGTTTACTTATTCAAAAGCTTTGATGGAAAGATAGTGGATAAAGACTGAGGCAGTATAATTTAGGAATGACTAGAGTGGACAATAATGGTGATTAAATGTACAAATATAAAACATTTATGCATGAGGGAGAACAAATGAACGTCAGCATTGCAAGGTGTTGAAATGGATGGCATACACGAAAAAGTGCAATCAATACAAGCTAAGGTCTACAGTCAACAGTAACATTATAATATGCTTCCACTGGATATAACAAAAGCATTTTGCCAAACTTAGCTGTCAACACGCTAGGGGTATGGGGAGGGGTAAGGATTCTTTATGGAAGAGAAGGAAATGCCTTCATATAGATTATGGTGGTGAAGGCATGTCTCTTTACTTAGGTTGGATTGTATCATATGTGAATAAAATTGTTTAAAAGTGAAAAGAGAGAAATAAGTGCCAGAGAAAATGTGGAGAAAGAGATGTACCTATTCACTGTTGGTAGGAAAACTAAGAGGTTCAGACCTTGGAGGGCGGTGTGGTGGTTCCCCAGGAAGCTACGGGTGAGGTTGTCATATGATCCTGCAACCCCATTGCTCAGTATATTTCTAGAGGAACTGAGAATGGGAACACTGTGTGGAGGTGGCCTAAGGGTACAACAACTGAGGAATGGAAGGGGGAATTGTGGTGTACACATAACAGAGTACTGAGAGGCCACAAGAAGGAATGAAGTTGTGATACATGCAAGTAGGTGAATGAAACTTAAGGACTGTATGCTGAATGAAATATCAGAACAAAAAGACAAATATTAACACACCTCACTCATATGGACTAACTACAATACAAAAACTCAGTGAACTGAAGTTAAGAACATGGGTTATCAGGTTGAGGCCTATTGTAAGGAGTCCCAGATTGTAAGCTCTTACAGCAGTTACGTGTATTCAGGTGTTGTAAATGTTATAACTGAATTCTGCAATACTGAATTGTATGTGTATAACCTGGTTGTTCCCAGAAACTTCAAGTATTTATGTGACACCTGAGACTCATAGTTAGAGTTCTGAAGCTATGAAAGTTAGCAGTACTCCATACAGAAACTGCTTTAAAAAGTTGAAAAAGGGATCAGACTTCAACTAGAGAAATGGAGGAGGCTGATCTGGATGGGACTGGAGTGGATCAGAGTGCTGGGTAAAGGATGAGAGCATCCATATTTTAAAATTTTAACTTCTATGGGAGACCAAAAGAAGGGATGTTTAGTTGGGGCAGAATTTATATTTTGGGGAGTGCATTATCTAACTTAACTTGTATTGTCAATTTAGTTGAGAACCATAAGTACATGGAATCTTGAATTGCGCATGAGCTCTTGTTGGTTTGTCCAGGTTAGTGTAATGCCCCAATATATCCCAGAGTAATTTGGGCCATGAATAAAGAAGTATTTGCAAAGTCCCCTTGGGGGACTGGGGAGAAAGTAGGAAATATTCAACGTCCCCATTTGGAGAATTTCTGATATTCTCACAAGCAGAGAATATTGATTTGGGACAATCAAATCAATAGGCTGAGCCTTCAGTCTTGGGTTTGCCCCTGTGAAACTTATTCTTGCAAAGGATAGGCTAAGCCTATTTAAAATTAGGCCAAAGAGTCACCCCCGGAGAATCTCTTTGTTGCTTGGATGTGGCCTCTCTCTCTAAGCCAATTCGGGAAGTGAACTCCAAGTGTAAATCTCCTTGGCAACATGGACAGAACTCCTGTGATTCGCTGAGACCCGGCATCATGGGATAGAGAAAGCCTCTTGACCAAAAGTGGGAAGAGAAAAATGAGACAAAATAAAGTTTCAGTGGCTGAGAGATTTCAAACAGAATCAAGATGCGTCCTGGAGGTTATTCTTATGCATTATATAGACATCCTTTTTAGTTTATGGTGAGAGGGAAGTACCTGAAACTGTTGAGCTATGCTCCGGTAGCCTTGATTCTTGAAGATGATTGTAGAATGATGTAACTTTTACAATGTGACTTTGTGATTGTGAAAACCTTGTGTCTGATGTGCCTTTTATCTAGGGTATGGACAGATGAATAAAAAAAATATGGATAAAAATAAATAGGGTGGATAAGGGGTAAAATACACTGGGGATATTGAAATACTGGTCAATGAGAGGGAGAAGTAAGGGGTATGGGAGGTATGAAGTTTTTCTTTTTTCTTTTTATTTCTTTTTCTGGAGTGATACAAATGTTCTAAAAATGATCACGGTGATGAATACACAACTATGTGATGATATTGTGAACCACTGATTGTACACCAAGTATGGACTGTATGCATGTGAAGATTTGTCAATAAAAATACTTATAAAAAAGTTTTATCAGTCATCAAAATTAAAAAACTTTTACTCTATGTAAGACCAGGTGATAAGAATGATAAAGACAACTCTGTATGGGGTGTAATATTTGCAAACCACATAGCCAACAAGGGGCAAGTGTCTAGAATAAAAGAATTCTCAAAATTCAAGAGTTGAAATCCCAAACAAACCAATCAGAATTGGGCAAAAGACATAAAGATTTCACAGGAGAGGATATACAAATGGCAATCACATGCTAAGATGTACAACATTAGTCATTAGAGAAATGTAAATTAAAGCCACGATGAGATATTATTCTATACATATCAAAGTGAGTAAAATAAAAAATAGTGTCAACACACAATTCTAGTGAGCATGCAGAGAACCTGGATCACATATATTGCTGGTGGAAATTCAAAATAGGAAAGACACTCTAAAGACCATTTAGAATTTTCTTGTAAAAGTAAATATGCAATTGCTATATTTGGGAGCACAATAATTCCTGCAACCCTTCATTGATGTCCACATCCTAATCACCAGAACCTGTGACTGCGTTACCTAACATGACAAAAGGGATTTTTCAGAAGTGATTAAGGATCTTGAAAAGGGACAAGTACCCTGGATTATCCAGGTAGGCTCAATGCATTCAAAAATGTCCTTATAAAGGAAAGAGATGGGCAGGAGATTGAGTCAGAGAAAGAAATTTGATGACAGCAGCAGAGGTCAGAGAGAAAGAGAGATAGATTTAAAGATGCCATGCTGCTGGCTTTGAAGAGAGGGCCGTGAGCCGCTTGCAGATGGCCTCTAGAAGCTAGAAAAGGCTAGGAAGCAGATTCTCCTCTAGAGCCTCCAGAGGGAATGCAGTCCTGCTGACACCTTCGTTTTAGCCTAATGAGATTTTTCACCACTGGAATTGTAAGATAATAAACTTGTATTGTTAAACTACTAAGTTTGTGGTCATTTGTCATCATAGAAACTAATAATTGCACTGTTGGGTATTTTTCCCAGAGAAATGAAACCTAATGTTCACATAAAAACCTGTACCTGAATGTTACTAGATATTTTATTCATATATTTAAAAAGCATATATGTCCTTCAAGTGGTGAAAGGTTAAACAGCCTGAGGTACATAATACAGTGAGATACTACACAGTATTAAAAAGTAATGAATTACTAATACATAAACATGACTTGGATTAATCACCATGGGATTATACCGAGTGAAAAAAATCCAATCTCAAAAGATTAGATAATGCTTAACTCCATTTGTATAACATGTTTTAAATGACCAAAGATTAGAAACAGAGAACAGATTACTGTTTGCCAGGAGTTAGGGATGGTGGGAGTGGCCAGGAGGAAGATTGCTATGGCTATAAAAAGGCAAAATGAGAGATTGTTGGGTTGGTGGAACCCATTCTTCAACTTGACTGTGGTGGTAGAAACAGGAACACACAAAAGTCATAAAACTGTACAGAACTAAATACACACACACGCAAATAAGGACGAGTAAAAGCAAGGAAATCTGAATAAGAATGGTGCTGTATATGGGAAAAAGCTAGGTAAAAGGTACATGGGATCTTTCTATATTATTTCCTACAACTACATATGAATCTACAATTATCTTAATAAAAATTTCTGTGTAAAAGAAAAGCCTTATGGAGTTCATAGGACAATAAAAATCTCAGCAGTTAGAATTTTGATAAATCACTAAGAATTCTACTGGTAGAATTTTTTTGGCCCAGCTGATGAAAGTAATTTTGCTTGGGTATTCAATCGGATCCCTTAATAGCCATACTCTGCCACTGTATTGAGTCAATCTTTTTTTCATTTTCTTTTCCAACACAGGAAAAGAAATTTCTCTGGTACTTGAAGATAGGTGGGAGGCCTTCAGGAAAAGAAAAGAAAGAAAGAAGTTGAAGTATCACTTACTCCCTTCAAGACTGAAGCAGCTGCATTTTAGGAGGTTAACATTTAAATTGCATAGCCCAACATATTTGTTAAGATCCTCTGAACCATGTCACAACTAAATCCCTGTAGGAGCTTACAGAACAGAAAGCTGATGAATACCTGATTAAAAGCATTATTAGTTACCAGGATTTAATTTATCCAATACCTACCTTTCTGAGACACAAATCTACATAACAGATTTGGCATGTATTAATAGGAACTCATCTAAATGCAATGCTCATTGGTGATTGAAAGGACACATGCAGGTGAAAATAGAATCCTATTTAACAAAAGTTGCCTTTTGTATATTATTTTTTTTCATTATTTTTAGCATTGTCAGACTGTCTAAAAGGTTAAATACATTATAATGGTTTACCATAGCCCTGTTTCTAAATTTAAACTTGGATTCTACAATGTCTCAAAATCTGAACTAGTTGAAAATTATATACAGATGTTAGGCATTAAACATGTATTTTTTCTTAAATGGAGTTTACATTAAAATTGAGAATAAAAATCAAATGCTTTTTTAAGGGAGCTATAAGAGACAACAAATCATTTAAGTATCATTTATGGGTCTAATAATCTACCAGTGGTGAAATGGAGAACATATAATTTTAATTTGGTTCTTTTGAGTGGCAACACAGTGAAATAATATAGACTTTCTTAACTATGTTATTATGCTGTACATTTTGCTTGGGTTCATATTCATAAATAATAATAGAACTTCAAACAATTTTGCAAAAATAACTAATTATATTCTAAATATTGACTTTCAATAGAAAGCAATCAACTTAATTAGCTGCTTACTTTTATACGGTAAATTAGAGCTATATTACAAAATAAAAACTTTAAATTACATAGTGGAAAAATCTCCAAGCATAATCACCAGCATCTCTACTGGAAGATATAATTGCTATGGGCTGAATTCTTTCTGCAGCTTCATTCTTGCTTTTCCCACCAAAGCCAATAGATGAGAGCTGCATACATATCTAAGGACTGAATATCAATTTGTGATGATATTTTCTGATCAGGGTTCAAAACTAATGGAAGATATATTGTGAAAGCTTAAAATCAACATTTTCATTTGTGTATAGTGAAACAAGCTCAAAACATCATCTATTCCTTTGAGTAACAGGGATCAGGAATGTTCAGTGCTAACCTTGCTTCTCTAATCAACTCATGGCCTGCCCTTGAATAACTTATTTAATTAGTCTACATCCAAGTTTATGCATCTGTATAATGGAGATAATAAATATTCATTTACCTCAAGGGATGTTTGGTGAATTGATGATTGTAAAATGCAGTGAGATTTGTGGATGAAAGTTATGGATCAAAATGTAGAATGAGAAGAATATCAGTTGTTGTACTCTGCTCTCTTTCTAGCACATTGTTGATATGCAGCAAAAATTGCTTGATAATAACTGTATTTATGATAACAATCAGAGTATGAAAATTCAATATATTAGGTTGTTGAGCAAAATGAAGAGTGAACTGTACTCTAGTGGAGATAGATGAACTGACTTCTAATCTGATAACAATGGAAAATAATTCACCAAAGGAAGAAGCTATTCCAAAAAGGAGCATCATACTCAAAGGCTAAAAACTTGGGCAATAAATGCAAATGCTAGAGAGCAGATACATAGAATACTGGTCACGGCCATGAGCTATGGACTTAGGCAAACGTGATTTCATTCCCAGCTCTCATGTGACCTTGGGAAAATACATCAGTTTACCTGATCTGTAAAAATAAATAGTAGAATCATAAGATTTTTGTATCAATAAAGTAATGTATATAAAGCACTTATAATGCATAAGTAATAACTTATTCTATCACTCAGTAAGTCAAAATTGAACATCTGCTAAATGCCAAGCATTGTTATATACGTTAGTGATGTAGTGGTAAGCAAGAGATATCAGATTTCTGCTTTCAAGGAGCTATGTTCTAAAGGAGAGAGAAAAATAATAAGCAATAAAGAAACTAATTCTAGATAGTGACATATATTATGAAGCAGACAAAATGGAGCAGTGATATAGCTCATTAAATGTCAGAGCTGTAAATTAAAATCAACAGGGATCATTTTCTAAAATACTAATGCTTAGGCTCCACCCCAGAATAATTAAATCACAATCTCCGTTTTATGGCCCACATGCACTGGATGAAGGATGCATCACATCTAACATAATGAAAAGAGGAAGGCACAATATGGAGAAAAGAATAGTGCTAAGATTAGAATTCATATAGAAACGTCAGTGCGCATCAGAAAGACCAAGGGAACATATTGTAAATGTATACATTTGGGGGCCCTACCCTCCGAGATTCTGATTCAGTATGTCTGACCCCAAGGATCTGGACCTGCAGGAAGCACGCCATCTGTTTCTGAAACAGGAACAATCTGGACATGCTTTTCAGAACAATCTGGACATGCTTTTCAGAAACACTCCCTGAAGAGGCTTCACTGCAAGCTCAGAATGTTTGCAGAGTCTGACAAAACTGCCAGCGTGCTAATGAAATCTTTGGCAGCAGTCAGAGCTATATAATACCCAGATAAGAAAGGTAAGCCTTTACTCTCTGTAATAGCCAAATCGATCTTGAAAAATCGTGCTTGGTTATGCATACCACATTTTAAGAAAAGCATGTGTTAGCGTGTGGCACACTTTGAACCAGTGAATGCAATTCATACCAATGCTGATTATGGAGTATAGAGTTCAAGATACTGTAAGGATGTTAACAGAGCTTACAACTGGAATGGTCTCCTCAAAACTTGGGAAATACTGCACTCTACTCCCCACCCTCTGAACTTCATTATAGAGAGTTGCTTAATTAACAAAAAATGATTGAAGCATTCATAAATGCAATAAATGTAATATGACAACTGATAATGCACCTCATAATGTCCCACAATCTCATAAAGCCTATTCATAGCTCAAGATTTCACCTGAGTCTAAAAAATTTTAAGGACAAGACATCTTCTTGATACCCTAGGACACTTAAAATCCTGAGGAATCAGTAACCAAATTGGTAGAACCATAAAATTTCTGATATTCAGGCTTTATATATCTCTAGATTCTCTCTCTGCCTTCCTCCTCATACCTATCTATCTATCAACTAACTATTTATCAACTCCCCTATCTTTATCTCTATCTTTTCTGGAAAATCTAGGATATATTTTTCCAGTTTAGTGGCTTTCAACACCGGTACAGATTACCTCTTGGGGAACTTTAACACCACTAACATCTGGAACTCCAAACCAAAGACTAAAAGTGATTGAAATAAATTTAAGAATGAGAAGCATCTCCATTTTTAGTCTCCATGCATTTGAAATTCCTAGTATCTTTTCCTCCATGCTTCAAGAAAATCTATCTGTTTTTACTCTAGATATTATCACTCCATTATAGTCAGGCTCTCCTTCACTTTTTTTTTTTTATGCTGTATGGCAGGGATCACATTTCCTTCTTTTTCTGTATGAGTAGCCCGTTATTGCAGAACAATTTGTTGGTTTTTTGTTTGTTTGTTTTTGTTTGTTTTTGTTTGTTTGTTTTTTAGGGAAGTGCACGGGCCCGGAATCGAACCTGGGCCTCCTGCACAGCAGGCGAGAATTCTACCACTGAACTACCCTAGCACCCACTTTTCCTTTACTCTTAAATTAGAAATCCTCTTAATCATTAGCCCATTAAAAATGAATCTGTAATTTTCTCAAACTTTCTGGATTGCTTAGCTTTTCAAATGCTCTAGATGGAGATGGATACAGTTTATCCTACATGGAGATAATTAGATCTTTTACTTTTTTTTCAAACCATATGTACCAGTGGGACCTCTGCAATTTTTGCATGATTTTCTGTAAAACTACAAGTACTCTAATAAAAAATAAAAATAAATTAAAAAAAAATATATCCCAGATGTGTTTCATCATTCAGATGATGGACACATAAACAGTAAATAAAGACTTACAAATATCCATATGGTTTAATGTTTCTCAAAAATTCATGCTATTTCAAAATGGGGAGTGCTTTAGTTTCCTGGACTACTCAAGCAAGTGCCATGCAACGGGTCAGATTAAACAGTGGAAATTTATTTGGTCATGGTTTTGAGGCTAAAAGGAAGTCCAAATCCAGGTGTTATTAAGACAACGCTCTCTTCCGGAAAGCCGGCATTTTGGGAGTGGCTCTCGGGGATCCCTGGCTCCTCTTTCACATGGCACATGGTGGTCTCTCCTGGCCTCTCCATTATCTTCTGGGTTCCACTGAATTTTATCTCTTGCTTTGGTAGCCTTCTTTCATTCTTTGTAAATTTTATCCCACTTTAAAAGGATTCCAATAATAGTATTGACCCATCCTGCTTGGTGATGGATACGCCTTAACTGAAATAAACTCATTCAAACGTCCTGCTTACAATGGGTTCACACCCACAGGAGCAGATTAGATTTAAGACCATGCTTTTCTGGAGTAAATACACCACCACAGGGAGGTTTATCTTTAGGTTTACTTTTATCAAAATATTGAAGACCGGGTAGAAGAAAAACTACTAAAATAGAATTATCATAAGCATTGTATAAGTTAGCACTAGAAAGCATATCTTCCCTTCCAATGTGTGCATACATGATACTTCCCTTTGAATAGATGTAAAAAAAAAAACTATCTCTTGAAGTAACAGGAAACCATCTTTTTGTTATAGACATGGTTTTGTATTTTCAGAATTTTAGGATTTAACTCAAAATGTCAGCCTAGTTTTTTGTTTGTTTGTTTTAACCCTAGCAAACTGTGTAGGACATAACAGCATTTGAGTTCTGATGCTGTGGATCAGTAAATACCAGCTTTGGTAAATTTATAGTAAACATATTCCATAGCTTATTCCAGTGTTTGATATTTTATTTTCCAACTAAGAGATGTTGTGTCTAGTTATAGCTGTTGATTAGTTTGCCTTTAAGAAAGACAAAAAAAAAAAAAAATCAGCCCATTGAAAGAATTTGACTTGTGCCAAATCCAGCTGGAGAATCTCATTATGTTATTTATTTATTGTAATGACTTCTAATTTCTTCTATATTGCCAAAGTCTAAAATTTGTAGTTTAAACACCAGCAACAAATGGAAGTATGTGAGATTTGCAATGATGGGAATGAAACAAATTAGCCATCAAATCTATCGTATAATAGGGTAAATATTTATACTTTATCATTTGTTAAAAACATGAGTATAAATATTACTGGCACTGCTCTTATGACAAAATGAAATGAATTTTAGAAATATCACTTTGTTGTTTATTTTATCAGATAAAAAATATTGTGAGTAACACCTGTAAAAGTTGGTTTATTTCAACATAGTAAAAATTCCCTACAGGTATTCCACAAAGATATGACTACTGACAAAGTTAAACAGGCAGAATTAGGAAAAAAATCCAAGTCACTGCAAATAAGTTAGTGAAAACTTTAAGAACAGGAGTATTAAGTTTGTTTTTCTTTATTCTAACCTACAAAAATGGGAATTTTATGTACAATTTTTACACAGAATGCTCTTTTTCTGATAATTTCTAATGAAATATTGGCTAGATCTAGTCAAATACGGGCTGGATAGTAAATACTATGAAACTATGAATACTTCAAACATTAGAAAAAATTATTCCTTATAAATTTATGTAAACCTTAATTTGTCTCTATTTAAACAATACTGATTCTGTTACAACAGTAATTAATTACCTTTTCTTTTAGAGTGCAATTAGCAGCACAGGAGAATGAATCAATTTGAAGCCCCAGAGATTTATAGGACTAGCCTAAAGCAGTCTGCCATGATCCAAACACAATATATTTTTAAATATAGTGCTGAATATAAAAATAATGTGGATATTTTATGCAATAATAAATTCATAAATGAAATACTTTTTCTCCCAAATTATCCAATAATTTTAGTAGTCCTGAATTCAAGTACCTTGGTATTAGAAGCACATGTTTAAGAAATAGGCCAACATTTAAAAATCTCAAAGCATTGAGGGAAGTTATACGCTCAAAGGATATGTCCAAAAATTATAATGTATATTTGTAAACCAATAAAAAGAGTGCTTGGAGTTAAAATCTGCAGGGAAAAGGCAAGACTGGGACATGGCAAAATAATTACTAGGCAAATGAGATAAAGAATATAAAAGTTTAGCTTGACTGAATGGGCAAATTATAAAATATTTAAATGAAGAGAATAAAAGACCAAGATTAAATGTTATGAAAGGGCTGGGAGTAAAGGTTAAATTGAGAAGAGAAGACAATCTTTTGAAAGGCAAACCATAAAGTTTTACTATCACTTGCTAAACAGAAAAACTGTACCAAGGTATGACCTGCCACAATTTAAACCCCCCAGGTTTAAACTGTTTTAACATTAGCACATTCAAACATATTTTCCTATATACAACCACAAACAAACTGACTTAACACGAACCGCACAAACTAGCATGTGTTTCAAATATGACTGTGAACAATTTTAGCAACACACCTAGTTTACAAATTCTGATCAATCCGTACCCCTAAAACTATTCTGTGACTAGCCTCAGCCCTCAAACAACATACAACTCTTTCCTAACTTTCCCTCTGTTACGATGGATGCTCTCTCTTACTCAGCAAGTTTAATAAATCTAACTTTGTATGATCCACAGGTTTTCCTGGTGGTTCTTGTATGGGGACTTTGACAGATAATTTGTAATGATACCAAAATTTTCAATACAAAGAAAATCAAAGATTTGTGATTGTCCCTTCCTATTTAAATATAACAAATTTAAAGAATGCTAGTCCCTCTATGGCCAGATTTTTTATCTAAGACCAACCCAAGCTTGACGGCTGACTCAGTTCCATGGGTGACACAATATATACTTTATCCCGTGTTATTTGGTGAGTAATTGGATTCCCCTCTCTCAGTCTGATGCACTCCACCTCCTCCCTGTGCCTCATGCTGCTCTGTGGCCTTCCTTGGTTCAGGGATCCTCCTTCCAACAGGCAAAATATTCAATACAAGTTGATATATATACTCCTAATATTTTTAAACATTTTTGATTAAAAAATAATAAGGCATTTTTAATTCAATATAAAATTGGGGCCATTCAATTTTGCATCTAACTTGTTTGAACTTACTCTCCCACTCAAATATAAATATGGATAATATCAGCTAAAAAGTATATTTAAGGCATCAGGATTAAAACTAGCCAATCTAGTCTTAGACAGGGAACATCAATGAAGTAAGAAACCTTTAGTAAATGGTGAGGGAAAAAGATGGAGAAAGCAAGACTTCAAACGTTTATCAAAAGTTGGGTCAGAAATTATCTCTTTGGAATTAGTGCTAAGTATTGGACAAAGGAAACACTTTCAGTTTAAATAATTCTAATTTATGTTAAGGAAAACAGCCTGAATATACACACTTTGAATTGCAAATATTAAGATATATTCTACTTTTATGAAATTAAACTGAAAGAGTTTTATGAGTGTTTTTTTTTACATGTACAGTTAATTCATTTTATACGCTAGTGAATGGTTTGTTTTTTCAAGTATCAAAATGCAAAAATAATATTCACCTAGAGCATTACACCGGGACGCATAATTTCTTTAATGATCTGAAACTACCACTGTGGATTTATAACAAATATTATTGAATAAAAAACATATTCTACATGGAATGCATTGCTTAATTTCTCTAATACTTCTGTTGTAATAAATATGGTTCCTATCAATTTTCCTCCACTGATGATTGGGCAGTCATAATGTGTTGGTTTGAAATTATGTACCCCAGGAAAGCCATGTTCTTTTAATCCTGATCCAACACTGTAGGATGGGACCTCTTGATTAGATTGTTTCCACGGAGATGTGACCCACCCGGTTGTGGGTGTGGCCTTTTGATTAGATGGAGCTATGACTCTGCCCATTCAAGGTGGGTCTTAATTAGTTTCCTGGAGCCTTTACGAGACCCCTGGAGAAAGAAATAGTTCAGATCTGACACAGACACAGATGTTTGGAGATGCAGAGGAAAACACCAGAAGGGCTCACAGGATCTACAAGATAAAACCAGAAACTAGGAGAGGAGCCCAGTAGATGTTGCCTTCCATGAGATCCTAAGCAAGCCAGAACCCAGAGTTTTGCCATGGAGAAGCTGAGTGAGGGCCAATAGGCAATTAGGGAGGAAGCCACTGGAATCAGAAGCACAAAACAACAAACCAGAAGCAAGGACCTCAGACACCAGCCACATGCCTTCTCAGCTGACAGAGAAGTCCCAGATGCCAATCGGCCTTTCCTTGGAGTCAAAGTATCTTTCTCTGGATGCCTTAGTTTGGACATTTTTAAGGCTTTAGAACTGTAAACTTGTAACTTAATAAATCCCCTTTATGAAAGCCTATCCATTTCTGGTGAACTGCATTCCAGCAAAGCAGATTAAAACACATTCTTTTCTCTTTTTTTTTTTAAACACATTCTTTTATGTTTTCTTTTTTATTATTATTTTCTTCTATTCTTTATGCTTTACTCTGTACATCCCTAAAATAAAAGTGAGTGGGCATTTAGCTTCTGGAGAAAAATTAGCCAGTGAGTAAAAATTTTATCAGTTAAGTAGAAATGAATGGCAAGATATGGACATGCTGCTCAGGTGATATTGTAAAATAAAGTCATAATATAATTACTGGCAATTCTGATAGCCCAAAGGATACTCTTTCATTCGAAGAAAAATTTAGAAGCATCTTTGAGATGGCAGAACTAAGAACAACGGATAAATATTAAAGGGGGGAAGTATAATAATTTGGCATTACAGACATTCTGATTTGAATTGCAGTTCTGCCAATATTAGTTATGTAAAGCTGAGAAAGTCACACAAATCCTCTGAATCTTTGTTTCATTATCTCAATTTCATTGTATTCTATTGTTTTGTATTCTAGCATCCTCTTTCGTATTCATTAATAACTGTACCTTAATAGTTCCCATCAATTTATTTGCCCCTCCTAGTCTGTGTGATTACATGTGAATTTGATACAACTCCATTCCACAGAATCCTGATCTGCCAAAACGAATTAGCATGTTCCACCCTAAGGAGCTGCAGTGGTTGGTTCAGGGATGGGCACATAACTTATATTAGGAACTTCTTGGAAATGAGGTTTGCTGGAACTTCTTGGAAATAAGATTTCCTACATTTGAAATGGTTTGGAAGTATAAGGTGATTTTCTTCATAATAACAGCCAGAAATCCTGCAACCAAGAGGAAGAACCTAAAGCTATTTGCAGCCACTACCAGGAGCTTATCCAGATAATATAGAGCCAGAAAACAGATCCTTGCCCATAGTGGGCCCAGAATCAAATTGTGCCATAAGCTATGACTACTTTTCATAAGGCTGCCCACATGGGTATAGAAACAAGTTGTACCAAAAGCCCCTTTTTGTTTAAGTCAGTTTGATTTGAGAGAATTCTGATTTATCACTTGTGGAGGTTAATTTCATTTATCAACTTGGCTAGGTTATGGTGTCCGGTTGTTTGTTCAAGCAAGCATTGGCCTTTTTGTTACTGTGAAGGCATTTCCCTGATGGGTTTGCATCATTAGTCAGTTGAGTGCATCTATGGCTAACTGAATCCACAATCAAAAAAAGGAGATTGACCCCAGCAATGAGGGAATTCTCCCTATCCAGTCAGTTGGAGGTCTTAAAGTGAGACTGAGTATTTCAGAAGTCAGAAAGAATCTCTACCTTTTCTTCAGCCAGCCACCTTCTCCTGCAGAATAAAACCTCACCTTCATCAGAGTTTTCCAGTTTACAGCTGCCCCATGAAGTCTGAATTTGCCAATCCCTACGGTCATGTGAGCTAATTCCCAGTCTCTGTCTGTATGTCTATTTTCTTGGTTCTGTTTCTATGGAGAACTCCAATACATTACACCATTACAATTATTGTGAAAATAAAGTGAGATAATGTACATAAAGCATTTACTACAGTACTTGCTGCATAGCACCTGCTCAGTAGTACACATGTAAGGCTCAATGGCACATAAACAGCTTAGCCAATAAAAAAATTATTTCAATGGTTCCCACGAAGAGTAATTCTTCTCAGAATGCATTTAATTTTAGTTCAACTCAGCAAGGACTTATTCATATACTCATTAGCCCAATGATATTAGAAAATTTATATGAACAAGGCATTGTGCCCAGTACTGTCGGTTATACCAAGAAGTATAATAATGGTTACCTCAGCACTTTGCTGATACAAAAAGAGAGAAACCAGGACTTGAATTGAATTACTTGTAATCTCCCAAGGAGACAAGCACTTAGAGAATTGTATAAACTGTGTATGATTATATGCCAAACTGTGTGGCATTGTACATAGGCAAATGAGTGCTATAGAGGACCCACTGAAAAAGGAATGCATAATAAGATGAAACGTTTCTTAAAAAGAAGTGCTTGGGTATTAAATTTTATTTTCTACCATATTAAAGTATAATATGTGAAAAAAATAATGTCTACCAGCCCAAATATACAAGTTCTATTCCCTTGCCTTTAGTGCTTTTGTTTTGCTTTGTTTTGTGATATTCATAAATGATTTCTTCCCTTAAATCCTTTTGGGTCATTAGTCTTGCTTGAATACACGAAAGCCTTGCTATACTATGGTCCTTGGAGCTCTATGTGATCAGGAAACAGCATTAAGACTCTTTAGGTATTTCTTTAGTAAACACTTCTGGAGTGTTCACTTCTATTTGAATTATTTACAGCAAATTTCACAGAATAACAGAGTTGTTGAAAAATCCCTTTAGTATATAAACACAAAAAATAACATAAGACTTCGGGAATTAGAGTTAGCAAGAACGTTATTTTTTTTCATGTAAGAACATTCTTATATTTGTATAATTAACCACAGACATTGTCCGCAACAGGTTTCCTGGTCTTATACAGTCCTATGTTTTGTCCTCTAGCTTTCCTAAGGAACATTACTTTTAAATAAAGAGAGGATGATACTTGCAAGTCATTATTAAAAATGAAATGAAGGTCTGGGGCCTCTATAAAAACCTGATACCTTGATGACATTATTTTTATTAAGGGGAAAAAAATAAAAATTAAAAAAATCTTAATTTCCTTGCTTTTATTTTAAATTATTCCCAACCGTTAAGAGGGCATGATGGTGATTCATGAAGGAAAGTGCTTGGCTCCCTGTGCTGGAGGTGGGGGTGCTTATGAATGGACATGGCCTGCTTTTTACTGCTGGCTGGTAAGTGAGGGAAACTGAGGAGAGACAGAACAATTGAGGCCAATGAAAACATGACTAGATGTACCTCAATGCACTTCTATAACTATAAAGTGTGTCCTCAGATAGAGGGTCTAAGCGAGTGGGGTCCATTGGTCTGCTCCTAAGAACTCTGCCCATTTTTTGTTTTGTTTTGTTTGTTTTGATTCCAGGGTCTCAGCCTCCAGGCACCTATTAAATACATGCTCTCTTGCTCTTTTCAGACACTTAGGTTTAAAGGAATGATCCTCTTTTTTCTTTTGTGGGAATGCTTGTTGAATCTTACCTTTCCTTGAGATAACAATTTGTCAGGCACTTTTATTTTAGTATATTTTACTTATCATATTTTGAAGGACTTTTTCATTTAAACTTTATCATTTACTTGTTAAAATATGGAAGAGGACATTAGAGTTTGTCCTTTTAATCCTTCCCCCACATTGAATCTCATCTACCATTTTTATTTCCCATTCTGATCCCAAATTAAGACCTATTCCAAAGATGAGAATCTTTGTACTGCATGAATCTTATGTAATACTCTTGGCAATGATAGAGTAACTGTGATTGTTAGGTTATCGCCTCTTAATACCAGCTCAAGGTCAAATATCTGCTAGGTGATGGCTCTAGAATTCAGAATGAGATCTGATTTCTCATGTTACCTGTTCCAGGTATTACCCCAACTTTCTTCCTTCTAGTCACCTTTCCAGGCCTTCTATCTAATCTAATACTGCATCCTCTGTCACCTTTTCAACCCCCTGTCCCTACTACACTGCTTCCATCTCACAACCATGATTTCAGAGCATATTTTGTTGACTCCATCACCACACAATCTTATTTCGACACTTTTTACACTTTTTTTTTTTTTTAATTTGCATATGGGCAGGAGGCACCAGGGATCGAACTCCAGACCTCCAGCACGGCAGGTCGGAGCTCTGCCTGTTGAGCCACAGCAGCCGCCCTTATTTTGACACTTTTTATCACTATTATCACAACTACTAAGTACTGCAGTTGTATCCTACCTAATGCTCTCTGCTTCTGTTCTTGCCCTTATAAAGTTTATTGTTAACTATGAAGGCAATATGATCTTTTAAAATCATGAATCCAATCATTTCTTTCCTGTCTTCCATGCTTCCTCATCTCACATAGAATAAAATCTAAAATGTCATCAATTCCTGCAGGCCTTACTTAATCTGTGTTCTCACACAACCTTACAAAACTTATCTCCTTCAAGTCTTGCTCTTGCTTGGTTCGCTGCAGATACATTGGGCTTTACGCTGTTTGCATGCAGCACTCCTTTGCCTTAGAGTCCTCAGTGTTTCTCCAGACATGTTCAAGGTTCTTTCCTTTCTGTAAGCCAAGTCTCTGATCAAGTATCACCACCACAGAAATTTCCCTCCCCCATTTTTTATCTCCTTACTGAACTTTAGTTATATGGCACATATCACTATCTGTCATCATATTACATACCAATTTTTAATATTACTATTTTGATTTTCAGTTTCACCACTTAAGCATAAGCTCCATATAGGCAGGTGCTTCATTGGATATGCTCACTACTATATAATCAGCACCTAGAATGGTGCTGTATCAGTCGCCATATACTCGGTTATAGCCTTATCAACAAAAAACCTTCAACATTTCATGGTTTAACACAGTGAAAGTATCTTTAATGCTTAATCTACACAGCCAGCATGGGCCTGGAATGGAGTTCTGATCATCATGTCCACTCAATGACACAGGCGAATGAAGGCTCCAGTTTCCCACTTGCTTCTAGGACCACTTTGACTTTTAAATTGTGGCGCAGTGAAAGAAGTCATGGCTCCCACTCACATTTTCTTTGCCAAAGCAAGTCACGGGGAAAACAGGCAAAGAAGTTAAATCCTCTCAAGAGTCCTTGTGAACAGCCTTACTACCTCCCACAAGTGCTCAGCTCAAATTAGAGTATCAGTATGTATCGTCCAAATAACAAGTCAATGTACAGGTTGAATACATTTGAAGGCATTTTTCATACCATTTATCTAGAAATACAGATAACTATATTTAAAATATAAAATACTTTATTAGTCAGATAAGCTCCATGAGAATAAAACTTTCAACTGTTTTATTCAGATCCCTGGTGCCTAGAAAGCCTAATACATGATAAGTCCTCAAAAAATATTTGATAAATGAATGAATGAATGAATGAATGAATAAATAAATAAATAAATAAATTTGTGAAAGGACAGATGCCCAATTGCCTGTGCTGTCAAAGATACAATTTTAATGTGTGTGTATGCATGTAAAATGAGAAAAGCAGTTTATAATTAGTCATTTCATATCAGAAAGTATAATTTTGGAATGAGGAAAGAATACGCAGAGAATGCCTGCCTTTGAATGCTTGAACATAGATGTTTTGTTTTCCTTTCCAGAATTAGCATGTAATGAATTTGTGGATAGGGTTAACCTTACTTTTGGTATTCATAATACTTAAACGCATATTTTGTGACAGTAATGGGTTCCTTCTAAAGTGAGAAAATGGATTCAGAGAACTGATTTTGAAGTGAAATTTTGAAAGAGCTAAACTTTGTCACAAAGTCTTTCTAAAGATTACAACATAAGCAACTACCATAGATAACTTCTTTGTTATATAAAATATGTAAACTTCACATTTTCCCAAGGAACATCATTTAGCCTAACAGATAAAAAGAGAAAAATTGAATTACAATTTATAGATCCCTCATCACAAAGCTAATTTGAAGATCACAATTTCAATTTCTAATTCATTTTGTTTGGTTTAAAGAATTATTTATTCATTTCATATTGAGAAGCTATGTAAGTACTTTCAGCATATGTCCTGCATCTAAATAAGACTATTATAAATATATTAATTGACATGTAAGTTTAAGGAAGCAATGCAAAAGAAGAAAAAAGAGTAGACATTCTAGAAAGACCAACTCTTGAGAGGGATCTTTAAAGTTGCAGATTAGTATCTAAGTATGCATTTTCTATGCAAATGATATGTCAGACCAAAAACAATTATTTATGTCTAGCACTGATTAAGAACTTCCTACCTGTCCAGTTTTGTTCTAAATGCTTTGTACATTAATTCTTTAAATGCTCACAACAATCAATCAAGAAATTGCTATTATCTTTCTTTTGCCAGTGAGGAAACTGAGATATAAAGGATTAAGTAAACTGCTTGAATACACAGAACTAATAACTGGTGGGGCTCAGGCATGTATTCAGTTTGGTGTAAGAATCTGTATACCATTCCCTGAAAAGTCCTCTGCCCTAGTTTGAAGCTGTTATGTATGGAGAAAAGGCCAGGCTCTTTTATTCCATTCCTACTGCTGTGGACCTATTGTAGGTAGAATGTTTTGGTTAGGTTGTTTCAATTGAGATGTGGGTCTTAATCCTTTACTGAAGTCTTTTATGAGGCTAATGGACAGAAAAAGTCAAACAAGCTTAGAGAGAAACATCTAGAGAAGTTTGGAGAGAGCAGAGTGAAAATGCCTGGAGATATTAAGGGAGGACCCATAGAAGCTCAGAGAGGAGGCCACTGGAACCAGAAGCTGAAAGCAATGAGACCCAGAAGTGAACGACAAGCAGATGCAGCCATGTACCTTGCTATCTCATGGAGGAACCCTGGTTGCCAGCAGCGTGACTTCAGAGAAGGTGTCATCCTTATGATGTCTTAATTGGGACATTTTCATTTAGAACTTTAAATTTTAAGTTAGTAAATCTCCATTGTAAAAGCCAATCCATTTCTGGTATTTTGCATTCTGGCAGCTTCAGCGTACCAAAACAGCATCCTTGAAAACACTGAAAATATCCTCTCACACTTTGATCTAGATTATAGAAAAAAGAGCATCAGTTCTTATTCTTTGTGCTTTAGATGAAATTTTCAGTAGTAAGAAACCTTAACATAATGTCAATTACATAACTTAAATCCTCTTTTGTGAATAATAGCACATAGGGCACTGGAAAGAAATTGAGAAAACAATGTAATTGAGAGACAAAATGCATTTGATAATGAAAATTACGTATATACATTTGTGAGTTGAACTTTTTTTGCCTATTATCTATCTATCTGTGCCAGTTTGAAAGTGTTATGTATCTCAGATAAGCCATGTTTTGATCCTGATCCAATCTTGTGGGAGCAGCCCTTTCTTTTAATCCTTATTCAGCACTGTAAATTGGGAATTTGATTAGATTATCTCCATGGAGATGTGACATGCCCATTTGTGGGTGTAATATTTTGATTAGACGGAGATGTGACTCCACCCATTCCAGGTGAGTTTTGATTTGTTTACTGGAATCCTTTAAAAGAGGAAACTTTGGGAGAGAGCCAGAAATGACAGAAGTCTCAGAGCCCACAGAAAGAGTAAATATAGAGATGCCTGAAGAACAGTTGCTTCAGAGAACAGAGACATGGATGTTGGAAATGATTGGAGCCCAGCAGACATTGCCATGAGATGTTAAGCAAGCCAGAACCTGGACAGAGCCAAGGGAAGCCAAGAGATGAAGGCCAGCCCCAGAGAAGCAAAGTGAGGAACCCCCACAGGAACAGAGGCTGAAAGCAATAGAGCCCAGGGGAAGGGACCAGGAGATGCCAGCCACATGACCACCCAGCTAACAGAGGGATTCTTGACCCACTGGCCTTTTTTGAGTGAAGATAATTTCTTGTTGATGCCTTAATTTGAACATTTTCATAGGCATGTAACTGTAAACTTGTAACTTATTTAATCCCCCTTTTAAACCTCATTCTAGTTCTAGTATATCACATTCCTGATAACACAAACACTATTATCTATCTATCATCATCTTCTGCCATCATCACATCAAATATCTCATCTATTTACCTATTGTCTCTTTCTACATGCATATCTATTAAACGTTCATCAATATATATTATGGGTAGAAAGATTATTGAGACAAAATTCCTGTCCATGAAGAACTCACAATCAAATGTGGTGGGAGTGAGAAGACAGATATATAAGCAAACAATTATAATATAAGACTATAAGTGTTATTAGGCATATTCAAGTTACTATTTAAAGAAATGGAATGGGGACGCTTCCCAGAGGAAGTAAACTTTGAGCTAAATACTGAAGAATGAATAGGAGTTCATAAGGAACAACAACAAATATATGTATTTGTCTATATTTACTCAATGTATATTTGGGATTTGTATTTATGTAGAAATTACAACCCTATCTATTTAAATATACGCAATTAATACATAAGTTACATATATGTAATACTTGTAATACATATACAAATGTGTTGGGAATTAGTCTCAACTGCAAGTATCAGAAAATACAATTAAATAGTGGCTTTAAAAAATTAAGGATTTGATTTTTTTTCCCCTCAAGAAATCTAGAGCGCTCGCTTTGTCAGCACATATACTAAAATTGGAATGATACAGAGACATTAGCAAGGCCCCTGTGCAAGGATGACATGCAAATTTACGATACATTCCGTTTTTTTTTTGCATGAAAGGGAAAAAATTAATGTCAACATTGCAAGATGTCAAAAATGGATGCTAGACAGGAAAAAGTACAATCAATGCCAGCTAGGGTCTACAGTCAACAGTAACAATATAATATGCATCCACTGAATGTAACAAAGACATTATGCCAAAACTAAATGTCAGCAGGTGGGAGGCATGGGGGAGGGGTATGGACTCTGTGGAAGAAAAGGAAATGTCTTCATATAATTATGGTGGCGAAGGTATGTTTATATACTTAGGTTGGATTGTATGATGTGTGAATAAAACTGTTTAAAATGAACAGAAAGAAACAAGTGCTAGAGAAAATGTGGAGAAAGAGATGTACCTATTGACTGTCATTAGGGAAACTGGAAAGATGCAGCCCCTTGGTGGACAGTGTGGTGTTTCCACGGGAGGCTAGAAGTGGTGTTGCCATATGATCCTGAAATCCTGTTGCTCAGTATATTCCTGGAGGAACTGAGTGTGAGGACATGAATGGACATTTGCGCATGGTGTTTATAGTGGCAGTGTTCACAATTCACGAAGGATGGCAGTGGCCTAAAGGTACATTGACTGAGAATGGAAAGGGAACTATGGTGTATACATACAATGGATATTATGCCTCATTCATATGGATTAGCTATAATATAAAAACTCAGTGAACTGAAATTGAGAGCATGGGTTATCAGATGGGGGCCTATCCTAAAGAGTCTTACATTGTAAGCTCTTAACAGCAGTCACATATATTCATGAGTTGTAATTTTATTTCTAAATTCTGAGATAATGATCTGTTTGTATGTAAACTGGTTGTTCCCAGGAACTTCCAGAATTTATATGACACCTGAGACAGTGTTAGAGCACTGAAGCTATGAAAATCAGCACTAGCCCATAAAGGGATCAGGTTTCAACTAGAGATATGAAGGAAGCTGATCTGGATAGGACTAACATAGATCAGAATACAGGGTAAAGGATGATATTGCCTATATTTTAAGACTTCGATTTCTGTATGAGACCAAAGGGAGAGATGTTTAGTTGGTGCAAAATTTACATTTTGGATAGTGCATTACCTAACGTGTTGGTTTGAAAGGGTGGATGGACCCTAGAAAAGCCATGTTTTAATCAAAATCCCATTTCATAAAGGCAGAATAATCCCTATTCAACACTGTATGTTTGAATCTGTAATTAGATCATCTCCCTGGCGACGTAATCTAATCAAGAGTGGTTGTTAAGCTGAATTAGGTGACGGCATGTTGCCACCCATTGGATGGGTCTTGATTGGTTTACTGGAGTCCTATAAAAGAGGAAACATTTTGGAGAATGGGAGATTCTGAGAGAGCAGAGAATGACCTAGCCACGAGAAGCAGAGAGTCTACCAGCCAGCGACCTTTGAAGATGAAGAAGGAAAATGCCTCCTGGGGAGCTTCATGAAACAGGAAGCCAGGAGAGAAAGCTAGCAGATGATGCTGTTTGCCATGTGCCCTTCCAGATGAGAGAGGAACCCTGACTGTGTTCGCCATGTGCCTTCTCACTTGAGAGAGAAACCTTGAACTTCATCGGCCTTCTTGAACTAAGGTATCTTTCTATGGATGCCTTTGATTTGACATTTCTATAGACTTGTTTTAATTGGGACATTTTCTAGGCCTTAGAACTGTAAACTAGCAACTTATTAAATTCCTCTTTTTAAAAGCCATTCCGTTCCTGGTATATTATGTTCCGGCAGCTAGCAAACTAGAACACCTAATTTAAGTTGTATGGTCAGTTTAGTTGAACTCCGTAAGTACATGGAATCTCAAATAGGGTATGAGATTTTGTTGGCTTGTCCAGATCAGGGTGATGCCCCAATATATCCCAGAGTAATCTGGGCAGTAAATAAAAAAGTATTTGCAAAGTCCCCTTGAGTGACTGGGAAGCAAGTAGAAATATTCAAGTTCCCTATTCAGAGAATTTCTGATATTCTTGGGATTTGACCCTGTAAAACATTCCTTAGCCTAAAGTATACTTATAATTATGTCTGTCACCCCCAGAGAACCTCTTTTATTGCTCAGATTTGGCCTCTCTCTCTAAGTCAACTCAGCAAGTGAACTCACTGCTCTTCTCCCCTATGTGGGACATGACTTCCAGGACTGTAAATCTCCCTGGCAACACGGAACAGAACTCCTGGGATGAGCCAGGACTCAGCATCATGGGATAGGAAAACCTTCTTACCAAAAGGGAAAAGATAAATGAGGCAAAATAAAGTTTCAGTGGCTGAGGGATTTCAAACAGAGTTGAGAGGTTATCCTGGAGTTTATTTTTACACATTATATAGATATCCCTTCTTAGTTTATCATGTATTGGAGTGGCTGGAGGGAAGTACCTGAAACTATTAAGCTGTATTCCAGAAGCCTTGATGCTTGAAGATAATTGTATAATGATACAGCTTTTACAATCTGACTGTGTGATTGTGAAAACCTTGTGTCTGATGCTCCTTTTATCCAGGGTTTGGACATATGAGAAGAAATATGGATAAAAATAAATAAATAATAGTGGGGATAATGAGGAAAATAAATTGGGTAGATTGAAATACTAGTGGTCAATGAGAAGGAGGGGTAAGGGGTATGGGATGTATGAGGTTTTTCCTTTTTCTTTTTATTTCTTTTTCTGGAGTAATGCAAAGTTTCTAAAAAATGATCATGGTGATGAACATACAACTATGTGATGATATTGTGAGCCACTGATTGTACACTACATATGGACTATATGTGTGTGGAACTGTGTCAATTAAAAAAAAAAAAAAAGAAATTTAGAGATAGGCAGCTGAAAAAGTTCCTGAAAAGCTTTCCCGGATCCACATGCCATGTACCTTTCTACTGAGCCTAACCTTATTATGGGGCTTTACCTTCCACTTGTGATCTTGTTCATGTTTGTAATCTTGAAATATATGGTCATATTTTGGAAATGATTTGGTTGCCTCATCTCCAGCCTTTCACTTTCAACCTGTTTATACCTTTGAGTATAAAATCGATTTCTTGTAAGCAGCTTATAGTTGGATCATAGCTTTTTATCCATTCCTCCAATCTATGTCTTTTGATTGGGGGAGTTGAATACATTAACATCCAGTGCTGTCCTTATTTCTACCATTTTATCCTTTGACTTTTATTGGTCAGATCTAATATATTTCTCTCTTTTTACCCTTTCAGTTACCTTTACTGATGGTCATCACTTCTATACTTTTCCTCCAAATCTTTCTCTCTTGCTTTTTTTTTTTTTGTTCAGCCAGTAGAACTCCCTTTAGTATTTCTTGCAGGGCAGGTCTCTTGTTAACTAACCCTCTCAGCTTTTGTTTATCTGTGACTATTTTAAGGTCTCCCTCACTGTTGAAGTACAGTTTTCCTTTATAAAGAATTCTTGTCTGGTGTGCTGATTTGAATCTGTGGTGGACCCCAGAAAAGCCATGTCCTTTAATCCTCATTCAATATTGCTGGCTGGGAGTTTTTAAATTCTTCCCATAGAGATGTGACTCACCCAATTGTGGGTATTAATTTTTGATTAAAGGGAAATGTGACTCCACCCATTCCAGGTGGCCCTTGACTAGGAGCCTTTAAAAGAGGAAACATTTTGGAGACAGTCCCTTTCAGAGCCACAACAGAGCCTGTGCAGCCAGATACCTATGGAGATGAAGAAGGAAAATGGCCCCAGGAGAGTTTCATGAAACAGGAAGCCAGGAGAGAAAGCTAGCAGATGCTGCCATATTCACCAGGTGCCTTTCCAGTTGAGAGAGAAATCCTGAATTTCATCAGTCTTTCTTGAGTGAAGGTAACCTCTTGTTGATGCCTTAATTTGGACATTTTTATAGATTTGCTTTAATTGGGACATTTTCTTGGCCTTAGAACTATAAACTAGTAACTAATTAAATTCCCCTTTTTAAAAGCCATTCCATTTCTGATATATGGCATTCTGGCAGCTAGCAAACTTGAACATCTGGCAATTTTTCTCTTTCAGTATCTTAAATATATCATACCACTGCCTTCTTGCCTCCATGGTGTCTGATGAGAAGTCAGCACCGAGAAGTGGCTACCCCTGCATGTGGTGAATCTCTTTTCTCTTGCTGTTTTCACTATTCTCACCTTCTCTTCAGCATTTGACAGTCTGATTAGTAGATGTCTTGCAGTTTGTCTATTTGGATTTATTCTATTTGGAGTACATTGGGCTTTTTAGATTTTCACATTTATATCTTTTACAATTGGAATATTTTCAGCCATTACGTCCTCAAATATTCTTCCTGGCCATTTACACTTCTCTTCTCCTTTGGGGCACCATATATTTGTGTGCTTCATGTCAATCATTTTCCTGAGATCTAGCTCAAAATTTTCCATTTTTTTCTCTATTTGTTCTTTAGCATGTTCTAGCTTGCTTGTCTCTGGTTTGCATTTCCTTTCTTCTGCCTCTTCAAATCTATTGTTGTGTGGCTTTAGTTTAATTTTAATGTTATCTACCATATCTTTCATTTCCATAAGATCTGCTATTTTTCTATGTAATACTTCAAACTCTACACTAACTTTTTGAAGTCCTATACATAGATATTTATATTTGGACTTTTTAAGAGATGATAAGATACTATAAAAGCTATATCTATTTCTATATCTATGTATCTAGCCAGTGGCCGTAATCCAGAGCCTCTGAAATTCTGGATACTTACGCAATTTAAATCACATCTTCTGAGGTTCAAGATGTTTTTCACTAGATCTACAGGTCAATTTTTTTTAGAAACATAAAGTCAATCAGAATGTTCACAAATACTTTCAAATAGACAAATATTTGGAAATGCATTGGTAAGAGCTATTTATACCATGATAAAATTCAATAATGATTAAAAATACCTATTTTAAAATGTTAAAATACCTGAACAGGCAGCAACTTACTGAAATATGGTTTATCGTGTTACTAAAAGATAATGTCATTTAGTGTTAAAACATGACTTTTTTTTCCTCTAAAATAGAATAACATGCAATTTACTTAAATCCATGTTATAATGTTTTCCTTCCATGCTACTCTGGCTGTGTTATCATTAATGCTAATGATCTTCTTTCAGTCAGTAATAGAAATTTTCATTAACCGAAAGAGAGTAAATGAATATTAAAATAGCCCTTTATTAAAAACATACAAGATCTAGTTACAGTGAAAGGGAGAAAAAAACCATTACATCTTTAATACTAGCTAGAAGGTGAAAGGTAAGACCTCAAGGCATATCTTGTCTCTGCCAGGAAGTAATATTCTGTCATCCTGTCAGACAGAATGCACGTTACCCTACTGAATATTAATTAATGAACATTACATAATTCAAATGCCTAGCCTATTACCAAGACCTTCACATGAGTCAGATATAAGTGTGGTTATAGTCAGTTAAAAACAGTAGCTATGTGGGCCACTGAGTTACATTCTGAGAAACAATTAGAGGGCATATAAATATTCAGAATTTCAACTTCTCTTTTAAGTTAAATTGAATTTAGATTAGGGATATCTTTCTTAAAATATATAAGCTACTTCAGTCAATTTAATATTTTATTGCTCTGTTTAGATAGTACATTAAATAAAGAAGTAATAATACGTTCTTAGTCGTCATTTTGGGTAGGATTTTGCAGAAGCCATCATTTCAGCTTTATACACAAGGAAGAAACTAATAACGTTGCCTTTTTCCATTTCTAAAGCTCACTTATATTTTACAATTTTTATCTTTTATAATTGTTATTTTGGCATAATAATTGAAAGATTGAGGGAATGTAGACGGTACAAAATTGATGCAGGTCTTACTAAATTAGTTATTTCTGACTCCACCACTTACTAGTTGTGTTTCCTTAGAGAAGTTACTGAAGCATTCCAAATCTCAGTTTTTATAATCCAATAGGGATAAAACTTTTCTCATAAGGTGGTGAGAATTGAATAACAAAACGTATATAGGAGCTTAGCATGTAAAAAGTGTGTTTTCTTAGAGAAATTACTGAAGCATTCCAAATCTCAGTTTTTAATTATCAAATAGGGATAAAACTTTTCTCATAAAGTGGTGAGAATAGAATAGCAAAATGTATATAGGAGTTTAGCATGTAAAAAGTGCTCATACAATGTTTATTCCTGAAAAGAGATTTCCAATCCTTACAAATATTCTATCTTTTCTGGTTATATTTGTTTATTTTTTTCCATTAGTACCAACAGGTCAAAGAAGAGAAGGATCAATCTAAATTAATTAATTTCAGGAATAAATTGTAAGCTTTCAGATCACTCAGATAACTTTAAAAACAATTCTAGACTATATACTATTACATATTGTAGTATTTTGTAAACTCACTATTTTTCTATCATGGTGTGTTAGTTTGTAAGCTGCCGTAATGTGATATATCAGAGATGGAACAGGTTTTACAAATGGGAATTTAATTAATTATAAGTTTACACTTCTAAGGAAGTGAAAATGTCCAAATTAAGGCACCAAGAGGTTACCTTCACTCAAGAAAGGCCGATGAGTTAGGCACATGGATGTCAGCTGGGAAGTCATGTGGCTGGTATCTGCTGGTCCCTTGCCCTTGGGCTCCATTGCTTTCAGACTCTGTTCTTAGGGTGGTGCATCACTTTACTTCTCCAGGGCTGGCTTTCATCTCTTGGCTTCCCTGGCTCTCTCCAGGTTCTGGTTTGCTTAACATCTCATGGTGATGTCTAAGAGATGTTCTCTCTCTGACATAATGTCAGGTCTCTGAGAAAATGTTATCATCTCTGAGAGAGATGGGCTTCAAGCATCTCCAAATATCCCTGTCTCTGTTCTCCACATGTCCACATCTGTGTCATCTCTGCTGTGAAGTTTCTGGCAGCTCTGAGGCTTCTGTCGTTTCTATCTCTTTCCAAAATGTTTCCGCATTTAAAGATTCCAGTAAACTAATCAAGACACATCTGGAATGAGTGGAGTTGCATCTTTGTCTAATCAAAGGTCACACCCACAATTGGGTGTGTCATGTCTGTGGAGATAATCTAATCAAGATTCCAATTTACAATATTGAATAGAGTTTAAAAGAAATGGCTACCCCAAAAGATTGGATCGGAATTAAAATATGGCTTTTCTGGGGAACATAATATTTTCAAATTGGCACACATGACAACTGGAAATCGAACAAATGCGCATATGTTTGGTTTTTGTATTTATCAATGTAAACAGTTTAACTTAAAATTTAAATGGATATGGAAATAAATGCTAGGTTTTAAAGTTAAATTTTTATAATCTGACTTTAATATCCCTAATCTACTCAAATGTTGTCATATTTTAAGAAATGAAATCTTCTATTAAGTTTCAAATATTCATTTGAAACATATTTTTCTTTAAATACATTGTTCTCATTTCTCTACGTTTCACACATACATACTTATTGATATTTCTAATGTAAGTATGGACATATATGTAGGCCCCTCATTCATAAGGTGAAAAGCTGCAAAATAGCTTATTTGGTCATTGAGTGTACCCACAATTTTTGCTTGCCTTATGTATGCTTCAGTATGGTATATTGGGTACGGGAGGGGAGGAACAACCTAGAAGTTCTGTACTTGGAATTAGGCAGATTGGCTGTTATTTGACAGGTGCTAGATAAGGAGAAGAGGAGAATCAGTATGTAGCTACTTGGAGGGTGAACTCTAAAGAGAGGGAATAGTGGTAGGTAAGTAATTGGAGCCTGTTATGTTCAGGGATATAACAAAAAGAATGGGATAAAGGAGAACCTAGAAGCAAGTGATATGAGGAAATCCCAGTTTGTAAGGGGAACACAATAAAGCTAAGGGTGTAGAAATGCAAAAGTCAAGACTAGCTCCATCTCCTAAGAGAGCACAAGTCCTGAGCACAATGTTAGAACCATAGAGGCTGCACAGCTCTAACTGCAAGGTGTAATTTTAGAGGTAGATTGCAAAGTAGTTAAGAGCATGAAATCTAAGGGAGACTACCTGGGTTATTAAGTCTATCTTTCAGTTACCCCATCTATAAAATGGGGATAATAATAGTATCTCTCTTATAGTATTTTTAAAGTGCTTACAGCAGTGTCTAACATGTGCTAGGGTACTAATGTTTTGTATTGTATTTCATACCTTCCTAGAAATCTCTAATCCAAGTGTAGTCTAATAGTTAATACTAGAGACATAGTACCAGTTCATGCGAAGGGAGTCACAAGTCAGGATATCAAATGCAGTGGTTCTATTAACAGAATCAGAACCCTGGAGTGAAGGTAAATGGAATTTGATTCAGAATCAAAATAAAAACCCACTGGTCGGAAGTGAAGCAGTTGCTCACAGAAAGATGACAAAGGAAAAAGACAATGTTAAATGCATCAAGAATTGGAAAAGAGGTACAGATAAGAGAAATCTGCTTCCCACTGCAGTTCAAATTGGCTTTGGAGTTAAGGCGCATTTGAAGCCTCAGGTAGGAGTTATCCCTGAACTAAATGATGTGAACTGGGTAGAACAGAAATAGGGGCAATGAATAAAGACTGACAAGATACCAGAATGTGGGTGAGGGATCAAGTGTCCCTACTGAGAGGAATGAAGAAATGCAAAGATTAGAAACAAGGTGTTTCTTTTTACTGTGTGGTTTCTCTGGTGCATATAATTTTCTTAATGGCTATATCCATTTCAGAATAATGTTTCATTTCCATTTCTGTATCCTTGAACTGTGCTTCGCAGTGCTTTGCATATAAAGGCATTAAATGGAATCTTTTCCTTTTTTAAATGAATGAATGATTAATGAAAACATTGTGAATAGACATGCCCTGTGAAATCAAATTTCAGGTATCCTTCTATTCCAACTCAGCATTAAATGTCCAATTATTGCAAAGGAAGGATATTTCCTTATCTTCAAGGGATTAGACTCAGGCTGTTCTTGCTGAGTTGTCATGCAGGAACACAAATCAGAGACAAGGAAAGGCAAATTGCATGTTGAAGCACACCACATCATCAACAGTCTGGACTGGTTAATTAGTCTGAAGCACACACACAGGAAAATGGATGTGAGACCCAGAATCCAAACTGTCTGTATCAAATGCCTAAATTAGGGTCGGGAGCTGAGGTGATGGGCAAGAGGAGAGGTACTGTGATTTAAGTTCAAGAGGAGGATTGAGGCAGACAAACAAGACAAATAACTTATCAGAGGGTAGGGAAAAGGCCTAGAGGCAGAATTTATTTCTTCCTTCCTTTAATAGGAATTTGAGTTCTCTCCTTTCATTTGATCATAGATTTATATTTTGAATTCCCAGTAGTTAGAGTCTAATTTGTGTTTGGCAAGTTACTTAATCCTATGAAGCCTCAGTTTTTTCATAAATAAGATAGGAGTACTTTTTATTGTTTTTAGGATTAAATGGTGCAAGCTCTATAAATTCCTTAGTGCAGTACCGGCATATTATAAATCATAGATAAAAAGAAAAAAAATCCTTGCAAAGGGTGTGAATTTTGGACAATTTACACACTGTGAGCCAGTTTTTATATGTATAAACATTTGCTTTGAATGTATCTTGAGCATCAGCGAAAATGGTTCTGAAAATTTGATCAAGGTTCTGGCATAGACTAGGTATTCAAGAAGCAACAGTACTATTAACTCTATATGTCCATCCTGGTTATTTCATTCCAGCATCCCTTTTAGATCCATTTCACAAAATGCCCTCTCTTGGGGGTAGTTACCTTTGCTATGATGCACCGCCTAGGAATACATGTCTCATGAAGTACTTGCCTATGATGGTTTAGAGACTTGTTCATCAAATATTAACTTCCCTCCCCTTCCCACATGGGCAGAATATACTTCTCTGCTCCACAGACATTGGGCTTTGTTATGTGGCTCATTTTGGCCAAAGGGATATTATTAAACATAATGCAATGCTCATGCAGTTTGATTTGGTTCTAGTCCTTTGGTAATCTACAAGAAGAAGAATATGCCTTGGGTAGCCCTTGGTTCAAGAAAACTGAAGACGCATG
The DNA here is from genome assembly GCA_004026745.1 of Myrmecophaga tridactyla. Lineage (NCBI taxonomy): Eukaryota > Metazoa > Chordata > Mammalia > Pilosa > Myrmecophagidae > Myrmecophaga > Myrmecophaga tridactyla. The sequence goes on from PVIY010003138.1 coordinate 88,669, forward strand.
TGGGGTGGACTAAACCCAACTGACAACCTGGAATCAATCCCAGTAAAGTCCATTAGAAGCCATCATGGGCACAGCCAAACCAGAGTCCTATGAGCAAAGCAATAAACGTTTGTTGTCAGTAAGCTGTGGGAAGTTGGTTATGAGCACTAATGCTGTAAAACGATTAATAAAATACATAATAAAAACACTAATAAAATGCCCAAGTAAGGGTTAGTATGGCACACTATTTCTCAGAAACCGTCCAAGGGCCCGCTGTGTGTCTGGTCCATTAGTAGATGAAACCGTCAGGGTTGACCATTTGGTTCTAAGAGATATGGGTTTGCTATTCTTGAGATTAACACTCAGGAGAGAGCTAAGTATTCAGGAAGAGCTAATTTAGGAGCTACTACATGAATTGAGCAGTGATAACAATAAAATTCAGAAGATTTCAAATGCTGGGGGTTGACTCCAAATGAGAAGCTAAGAGTCTATGAAATTCCATATTCTCCAAAAATAATTTTAGGGAGCTGAGGACATGGCTTCAGAAAAAAATAGTATCGCTATGATGTGAGTACTAAGAGCTAATTAGGCACCGAAGGAAATCATCTTGTCAAAGAGATTATCTGAAACTTGGAAAAAGGCAAAAGAGATTATTGTGTGTTCTTTCAGTACAGTGCTGGCCTAATACCATTGATTGACTTCTATTGACCAAGCTATTTTCAATTCTGTAGGGGCAGAGGTTACCTTGTAGAGTTTACAGCAGAGATGTAAATTATTTCTATCTGGTGAACACAAGAAGTCTCATTCTAACATTCCTCATTACCTATAAATAGCCAGTCCCTCAAATGCAATTTGAAACAATTTTAATATCTTGCTGATAACCTCATTAATTAATGTGTTGTAGACAATTGTTGACAAATGCTTATTTTATATTTATGTGAGGAGCATAGCTTTAAATTTTAGAAAATTTTGCTTTATAATCTAAACACAAGTTGGGACAGAAGAAAGATGGAGGCCTGTCTCTAAGGTTGACAGGTAGGCTACATTTACCCACCTGAATGCACGGCCTCGGCCTCTCCTCTCCCATACACACCCTACCCCAGAGCATTAGTGCAGAAGAAGAAACAACAACAAAAAATTTATGCTGATTAAGTTGGTTAAGCTGGGGCATGCCAGCTAAAGTTCCTATCTCTTTATCTCAGAAGCAGGGAAGGAGACCATGAGATATAGCCAATAGGAACAGCATTTTAAAGAATGAGAGCTATTGCTATGCTGTTTTTTGTTTGTTTGTTTGTTTTTAGCCTCTTGCAGAATTTATAGAGCAGACAGGGGAAACCATTAGAAAACCAGTACTTATAAATCTTATTACAGAGTTGCTATGGCAGAGACTGACAGTTATTTTAATGTGCAATCATTTGGCCTTTGGCTGCTTGTACTGTGCGTTTTAAGTGATCATAGCTTTCTGAAAAAAAAGATGCATTCCAGAAAAAAATTAGGGATCTAAAACTTTATGCATATCATAAAAACATTTCAGAATATCCCCAAGAAGTTTCCATAAACATATCCAACACAGTCTTATTAATTAAGTGCTAGAATTTTGTAGGTCCTCTTTGTAAGCTAGAAGCACTCTCAAGATACTTGAGATTTGGTAAATTCCTCTTCCAATTTTAAGACATTATTCTCTATTTTCCCCAGTTGAGTGAATGTAACTTTTCAAGTTCCCTACAGGTACAAGTTTAAATTAATTTATTATTTTTAGGATCCAAGACAGAGGTCCTCATTCCTAATCATTATTTGAAGTGAATATGTAATGAACAGTTAGGCTGGCTGTTACCTAAATCTTAGAACTAACACAAAACAAGGGGTCTGTACCAAGAAACACTGTCAGTCTAAAAACTGAACTCAACATTTTTTTTAACTCAAAAATTTTTTTTTTATTATGCACACCAGTGAATCCTCTATCATATGATCTCTCCTTCTTCTATGTCTTTGCTATTGCATGTGCCTGGGATTATCTCCTTCCTTTTGCTCCCTGGTGACTTCTGCTCTGCTTTTAGATTCACCTCAATGTGGGGCCATCAAGTGGCTCTTCCAGGAAATGTCTGCATAAGCTGATAGTGTAGCACTTTATTTTAATTGCTTATTTACATGCTTCACTTCACCTGAAATCTAATCTTGAAGACTGGTGCAAATTCATTTCTATAATGTCCCACATACTGTTCTTTTGAGGAAGCATGGAGTCTTCAATTTTTACCAAAAGAATTGATAAATGGATAAATTAAGAAAAGAAAAGAATAAGTTATTAGATACCTGGTCTAAAAGCTCTCTTTTCTTTATCAGGAACATACCTGATCTGAAAATTCTCTTTCTGTCATCAGGAACACTCTAGAGATTTTCTTACCTAGTCATGTCACTCATATAGTATTTTATAGAGGATAATTTTATCCATGGAAAAATTTTGTGAATTGGATATTATTCCCCATTTTATATGTGAGGAAATGTAGGTTTTTGCATGTTAAGTCCAGTTGTCCCACATCATAGCTAGTGGGTCATTTTTAAGTCAGAATCTGGCCTGAAACCACTAGCCAATAACACTTTTGCAGGTTTTTATTTAATTGGAATCATACAGGGAAATCATTTTTTAGTGGTATACAAATTTCTAAAGCACCTGATATTATCACTAAACACTTTTTTTGATTTATAGTAAATTTATTTTATTCATTTATTCATATTCAACAAATACTAACTGAACAGCTATGATAAGCAAGGCAGTGTTCTAAGGTGCTTCAGATCTTGCAATGCACAAGAGAGAGACTCCCTGCTCTCAGGCCAGGAGAGATAGAAAATAAACAAATGCATCAATACATATGCAAGAAAAATATTACATGGTGATAAGTGTTATGCAGAATGTTAAGGGTGGGTGATGTGAGAGGGATAAACTAGGTAGTTGCTTTAGATTGGAGTATAAAGAATGGTCTCCCGGAAGAGGTCATATTTAAGCTGACATCTGATTACAAGAAAGAGCCAAGCGAATGGCAACGTCCAGGACAAAGGTCCTAAGATGGGACTTAATTTGTTCCGGTCATAGAAAGAAGCAAGCGCATGAGGGAAAAAGGAATAAGATCTGGTTTTGTAGTTGGAGGGGCAACCAAGAGTCAGATCTTATAATGCCCGTAAACCCGATTAAAAGTTTTAGATTTTATTCTAAGTGTGATGAGATGCCCATGGAAGTTGGATAGTCCTGGTATCTTCTACCTACAAACAGCCTTGTCTGTTTACCCCAATGTGCTGTTTAAATATTACCATTATCTGTGTGTACCATGATGTGAAAAGATTGGGAAGCACTGTAAGGGAATATTTACCATCGGGACTTTGATTTAACATGAATTGAAGTTGCAGCATATCTGCACTTGGTTTTAATTTCCTTGTGTCAATTTGCCTTATTCTGTAAATTCATGCCTGCCTGCTACAGTCTCAGAGGTATGTTTTCCTAGATCTTGTACAGGAGGTCAAGACCAACACAAGATTGGCACTTCACAAAAGTAACATCAGCCTTGTGAATTTCAAACCTCTGACACTTTTCATTTATATTTATCTAATGTCTGTGGACAGCCACTCTCCTAAATGCATGGGTAGAGCATTGAAAACAAGACGCTAGAAATCCTTGCCTTCCTTGCGCTTACCCTCAAATGGAGAGACAGGAAACAAATACATAAAATCTGAACAGGCTTGATAGTGACAAGTGCTAAAGAAAAAAAAATAAAATAAAGAAAAACCATTTAGAAGAGAATAGAGAATGGGAGGTGGAGGTTTACAGTCATATTTAGGGTGGCCTGAAGACCTCCAGGAGGAGAGAGACTGAGCATCAAAGTATGGGGGGAATAGAACAGGTAGAGAGCATAGAAGCAAAAGCCCTGAGGCTGGAGTACATGCACACGTAGAAAAACAAAGCCAGTGTGTTAGTTTGGAGGCTGTGTGTATCCCAGAAAGGATCATGGTCATTTAATCCACTCCTGTGGGTACAGACTTAATGAGGTGGGATCTTTTGATTAGGTTATTTTAGTTGAGGTATGTCCCAGATTGGGAGTTAATCTTCTTATCAGAGTCCTTTATAAGAGTATAAGAGTATAAGGACACAAAAACAGATGAAATTCAGAGAAGCTCCCAGAAAAAGACACAGAAGGAAGGCACGGACGGAAAAGCCAGAAGTTGAAAGCAACTCAAGCTGCTCAAGGAGAGAAGGACCAGAAGATGTTGCCATATGCCTGGCCGTGTGACAGAGGGTCCCCGAACGCCAGCAGCCTTTCATCAGGTACTGTCCTGTTGATGCCTTAATTTGGACATTTTTCATGGTCTCAGAATTGTAAGCTTGCAAATTGATAAATCCCCATTGTAAAAGCCGATCCATTTCTGTTATACTGCATTTTGTCAGCTTTACAAAACCCAAACAGCCAGTGTGGCCACAGGAAAGTGGATGTGCATGAAAAGGGAACTAGAACAGTTTAAGCGCCGCTTTCATTATGATGGTCAAGGTCACCGATAGATTTGCATATTATCAAACTTGTTCTACTTCACATATTATTTTAAGAATAAATTTAAATCCCTCGTAAAAATATCTGTTCACTATGGGAAAAACTTAGTAGCCATAAGTAGAAAGGACAGAATTCCATAATCCCAATGCAAACAGATAAATGCAGTCAAAATATTGGTATGCATCTTTTCTGCCCCTTCTCTCTCTCTTTCTCTCCCCCTTTCTCTCACTTTCTCCCTCTTCCTCTCTCTCCCCATCTGTGGGTCTGTTTTAGATGTCTTCACTTTAAAAATGTAGGCACTCAGTGAATAACCTTCAGAGAACCGTTTCATCTGAATATTCTCACTTCAATTACTGACCAGCTATTTGTGAAATAGTAGTTTTGACTAAAATCAACTGATTTATAATTTAGTAATCATTAGACAGACATAAGGACTGATTTCAAAGCCATTTCAATAGAAGCAAAAGGTTTTCATGTTCAGTGTCTCTGAAACTTGCTTTGCTAGCATTCACAGAGAAACAGTTCCAGAGACTGAGATGGCCTGTGCATCATTTGTTTTTCATTAAGCACATGTTTTCATTCAGTGCCACACTAAATGGAAGCTTAAAGCACTACCTGTGTGAACTAACCATGGAATGATATAAAAGTAACTTTATCAATTGTGTTAGTTACCTAGAATGAGCTCTATTTTAAGAATTGCTTTACCTTCTGTGATACACTATTGCTAGTACAATCATCTTTCAAAAAATAAAAACCTAGTAAAATATTGAATATTTTTAAGTGTAAATTAAGTGTAAATTTAAAAACTGAATAAATTGAATTATAAAATTGGCTTATTGTTGAAATTTAATACAAATGAAAATGTTGACTACTAAAATATGATTATTAAAGTAAAGTATGGTTCAGAATGAAAGAATAAATAGAGAACTTTTATTACTAGTCTTCTGGAATCCTTTCATTTTTGAAAGGTAGACAAAATGTAGTTTATGTTGCAAATATAGGATACATTTTGTTCATGTAATCACATATTAAATAAACAAATAAGAAAAATATTATGGATAATAAAGGTTCTCATATGTGGCCTATAAAATGTATCACTAAGAGAAAATGCTGCAAAACTCATGACTTCCTTAGAGGAAATCAGTATTTATCAGTAAAAACTACAACTCTTTTACTGAATTGGCTAATGTTGTAGAAGCTCTGTATTGCTTTTCAATTCAGGGTGTAATTAAAGTAAAATTTAAGAACCTCTGCTGTTATGGTGACTCTAGGGAGCTTTGCAATTTTGCCTTGTAGCTAAGGAGATTATAAGAAAAGAGATGTGGGTTTACAAGATGATTGAAGATTTAAAAAAATATTCTGTTGCTTTTTATTTGACGGTTTATAGGTACAAATTACTTCATTGAAACTTGTGCTATGGATTAAACTATTCAGTGAAGGACCAAATACATAAAACGACCACCCCAGTATGTGATTCGATACAAAATTTGCTATAGATGTACATGAATTTACTTATACAAATATACATGCTTATATGTAAATATATACAAAATCTGAAAAAAAAAAGAAATTTTTACTTATAACTGCATTAAACTTATTATATATATTTCAAAATGAATATAGGTGAAATAAAGACTAATCCTCCCCTAACTTCATATGTATTTATCTTTCCATTTTTATTTAAAATGGAAATAGTATTTGAAATATTAATCGGGTGGATAATTTATACGATGCCTTGACAATAGTATATGGCAATGAATGTTTGCTGAATGAATACGGTTAGTAAGAAAAATGCCATTGTATAATATAATATTTTTATTTCTACAAATTTTAATATATTTATTAAAATATTTTTAAATCAATAAAATATTATTTTAGGTGAGAAATGTCTTCCTAAAATTAAATTTGTGAAAAAATGTCCTTTATTTCCTAAGATTATCAGCTTGATTTCCAATATTATACTATTCTGGTTTATACAAAAAATTCATCATTAACTTAATAGTAGTCATGTTTGTTTTGTAATTATAATGAAAGTTTCTAGAAGACAAGAAAATATACATGAACACATATAGATGTCAGTATGCATATTTCATAGAAGTTATATAAAAATCCTTTGTATAGAAAATGTATGCAAAGTAACAATTTTAGGGGAAAGATAAGGGCAGATATGCTCTAAATGCTCTAAATAATTTCTTTCTATGGTCATTAAATTGAGATTTGAAAAAATATTTTGAACTCAGGAACGTTATTAGATTTCTGTCTGTGTGGGTCCCAAGAGTGTTTCTAGGATACAATATGTATATGATCTCCCGAAGCCTAATGGAGGCAGGGAGAAGCACATGTAAAAACATTCTGTAGTTACAACTTAGTTTTCTAGATGCCTTGATTCAAACATTGTCATGTGAAAATGATAGACCAAGAATAAAACTGTTCAAAGGTAACCTCCGAGACTAGGGATCTAGGAAAATGAAGTGTCTGGGAGTATGGCATTATGGTGTTTCCCCAGGCAAAAAGTATCAGTATGTGATGGTAAAAACAAAAAGTACCTTTATTATGTTCCTGAAAGGTATTACAAAACATCTTAATTACCACCGACAATTTCAGTAGGGAAATTGTTAACAATTCCCATCTTGAGCAGGGTTTCTCAGATTTGGTTCTATTGACATTTTGGGCTGGATAATTCTTTGCTCTGGGGAATTGTACTATGCCTTGTAAGATATTTAGCAAAGCATCCCAGGGTTCTATCCATTAGATGCAGTAGTACCCCCAAATTGTGACCCCAAAAATATCTCCAGATATTGCCCAATGCTCAAAATTGTCCTTGTTTAAGAATCACTGTTCTGATAAAAATAAGAATGGTATTTTTATAAGAGTGGTAATAAAAATAATTAATATGGGCTACCCAAAGTATTTTTTCCTGCCTCTCCTCTCTTATAATTTGAAAATATTTTCCTTTTAAGCATTTTGCTATGCCATTTTAAAATAAATATTTTATACTTAATCACCATAAAAAATGCCTTTAATCATCTACAATTTATCTAAACCTCCTTGGGAAGGCTCCTATGCCAGTGAGTTTACTTGTGATGTGATTTAAGTTCTAGTTTTTCTTAATACTCCAACAAACTTGGCAGTTAAGGTAGCGTTTCTTCCTGTTCATGAAAGCAAAGTGAGAAAAGGAAGGTGTATGAATGTGTGTGTCAAGTTAATATTCAAAAATCTCTTATTTGGAGAGTTATTCAACTGTGATTGGAAAAGATAGCCTAAATATTAGAGTTCCTTTGTAATAATTACCTCAACATCTCCTTAGGAAATCTAGCTTTCTACTTAGAACAATGAAAAGCAAATTTAAAGAATTCAGAAGCATTCAAAATAAATTCCAGCTATCCATATTCACAGGGAACCTTCAAAAGTATTGCTAGGAAAGCTCGACATTAAATTATAATTCTTGAGCAGGCCATGGTGGCTCAGCAGGCAGAGTTCTCACCTGTGATGCTGGAGACCCAGGTTTAATTCCCAGTACCTGCCCATGCGAAAAAAAAAAAAAAAAATTCTGTTTCTCTTTGTAGGATTTTCCAAAAGTGTGGATAAAATGTTGTTATTTACAACATCTCTTCATTAACATTTACAAAATGCATTTCTTGCTCTTTTTTTTACCATGTTGAATTTCTAACAAAACCTTGTAAACTATCCTCAGAATATGTGGCAAATAGTAGATTTCATGGAAACTTGTATAGAAAAATATTTTGCCCACACTTTCAGTACTCTCTCTCTCTTGCATGAGACATTTCATAAAAGGAAGAAAAGTTACTGGCAATTTTTTGTTTTCCCTTACTTTTAAAAACATTCTCTATTGAAAACAGAGGTGATGCCCTTTAGAACACGTTTTTCTTCCTTTTTGGCCAAAGATTTCTCTTCTCAGTGGGGTTCCTTGGTAAACTATTCAGCTACGGATTTGTATTTTTAAAGTTAGTTTTAATACATCTTTTTGGACAAGAGCACTAGACCAAAAGCTATGTGTTAAGAGCACACTGTCATTTCCTTCTATACTTTCCTGAGTAAGCAAAGAAATCCATTATCACAGAGCGATGAGACATCGGTCATTAACCCTTTGACATGAGGTAATGAGCCATAAGAACTCATGATATCAAAGTTCCTGAAAAATCACATTCAGGGATTTATTAGTGAGATGAAATTTTTTAAGTATCCGGTTAATCTCTACTAATGCTGAGAGAAGGTTCTAGCCTAATTCTCTCTTTAACTCTGTTTACAAATAAAGTGCCCATCCCAGCCACATAGACACATAATAAATAATGAAAATCAATGATAATGAGAGATCTCATACTAGTTTGTGATTAACAATGCTGAACATATTTGCAAAACTTGTAAATGTAACGTATTGTTCCCTAAGAGTGTAGCTGGGAAGAAAGCATCAGACAGAAGAGCATGTCAGCTGTCTCAATTACATGTAGGCTAAACAGAGACTTCACAGGACAATCATACTGCTTTCAAGAGTACCCTGGAGTCAGTTAAAAGTGGTTATTTCCATACCCAAGATAACCAGGCTATGTAGGCTGAAACCTTGCTGTTTTTAATTACTGTGCTTGCTTGTTAAAGGTCTATAAATATGCCTCCTGTCTCTACAGCTCCACAAAAGCTTATACAGAAAACAGAAACAACTTCTAATTTACTGAATCAGATGGCTAGAGCCGTGCTAATTCAACACAAGTTTTCTTTATTCAGAGTTTCCATATTTGAATAGCAGGTGATGATATTAGAATGCAGCACCGTAATTCAGTTTTGTTCTTTGTTTATTCAGATTTTCACCAGCAGATGTAGCCAGTAATAAAAATACATTTCAATCTCCATCAAGTTAAGTTCGTCTCAGGGGGAAAAAATCAAATATAGAGGAACTCAGTGTGATAGCTCAACAATGTAGGGGCAAAATGAAAAAAAAAAAGAAATTCAAACCCATTCATTCTCTACAGATGTCAGTTCATAATATAATAGGGCTGTCAAAGTGTTATTACGGTTGTCTGTTGTGGTTTTCATTTTATTTCCCCTTTTTTATTTAAATATGGCTTTAATAGGGATCCTACCAGCTATTCAGGGTCAGAGAGTTGGTATTTACTAACTAATTCTTCCCCCACATCCCCATCTGCCTGGTAATATAACAAATGTGTTTCTCATTTTTTTGCACCTTTCTTAAGGAGATCTTACAGAAATAACTGCTCCCTCTCTTAACACTGTACCAGCTGGAAGGGTGTGGCATGATGATAGAGTTAGGTCTCTGGGGTCTGAATAGCAGGAGGGACACGTAGTAATCATTGTTACATCGGGCAAGTTATTTATCCTCTCTAAGCCTCTCTCTGTACAGTAGGAATAATGACAGGGCCTGCTGCTTAGAGTTGTTATGAATATTAAATGAGATGTAAATGCGAAAAGATGGAATTATATAGTTGATTTTGGTTATCGCTGTATGCCCAGCACCTACATGACTGCCTGGCATATGCAACAATTACTCATTTTTTTTTCAAAAGAATGAATGTATGAAAGATGCGGCACTTATTTTACAGCATTGTAATGATTTGTTTTCCTGAATATATCAGATAAGAACAAAATAAATAATGACAGAAATGGCCATTTAACTATCAGTTAGAACCTTATAGTGCAGTCCCTGACCCACTGTAGTGACAATAGAATAATTATCACAACCTGCAATTCCCTATTAACTACACTACATTGTTGTTGTTGTTGTTGTTGTTGTTTTTAGGAAATATATTTTATGAGTCTAAAGCCCCGGTATCCTTTCAATTTAAATATTTATTTATTTACATGCTTTAATGTCACCTGTCATATTCTATTACTATTTTTTTCTTATTAAAGTTTAAGTAATCCTGATAGATTACCTCAGATAATGTTAAAATACATTATGTTTCTGAAATCATTACATTCCATATCAGACCTGCTTTTGTTATGGTAATTACACTAACATTAAAAAGCATTCTGATTATGCTTATGTATCCTCCTAGACAACTCATCCATAATTGGTAAAGATCTGGGGTTATATGGTTTTATAGTCCAGGGCCAAAAATAGTGTAAGTGTTCAGTAAATACTCCCTGAATAAATAAATTAAACACAACAAAAATTGTGAACTCATGCAAATCATGATTTCCAAGAAAAGTGTCTGGTCAAGAAATCAAACATAATCTAATTTTCTTTCTGAATATTTAACCTACTTCTGTGTTCTCTAATGCATAAACATTGCTTAAAACATCAGAATTTATACTTTAAAACTTAGAAAATTAATTAGTGCCAGTTAGATTTGATCTCTTTTTATAATTTGTGTATTTTATTGGTAAGATTTAAAATTATGACCATAAAACATAAGCTGGTAATATTTCTGGCACTTACAAATCTTGTTTTCACCCAGTGTGATATAAATATAGAAAGAGTATAAATGAGAATAAAGTACTGGGAACAAAATAAAATATGTACTTCTCATATTTATATTAATTTCTTATAGCTTACACATTTATTTTCTATATTCTGAAAATGAATTTAGAAGATACTAGTCTAAAAATAAGGCTAATTTCAGATATCTCTCTCTATATAAGTATATATATAAGTATATATATAGAGAGAGATAGGTAAATAGATATGTTACTATGCTTGAACTAAAAGTAAACAATAGCATTAGGATAATGTTAATATCACAATTGAAATCATGAATGCTAACCTAACAATTACTCCTCTTACAATAAAGGTAATTTGAATCAATTAATATAGCAGGAAGCAGCAAATGACTGGAAGTAAATAATACCCAGGATTTCATTTTATATTCAACACTGAAAAAAAGATATGCAGAGAACTACAGTTTGCTTTGTTTATGAATTAAAATTCTGATAAGTAGTTTCCTCAATAAGTAAAAATGCAAACTGGGTAATGTGGGAAGTGAAGGTGATCATATTTTTAAGATCATGAAAGTTTGAAAACATAATACATGATTTAAGAGATAATATGGGGTGGTTTTAACATTGAATTAGGGGAAGAAAAAAATACATGATAACTGTTTGTTATGGTTGATGCAAATTATCTATTTCTGGATTAAGTAAAGCATATTGTTTGTGAACAAGAAAGTCATTTTTGTTCACACATTTAGGATATTATATTTGTCACTTAAAATCTTTAGAGATATTTACAGAAGAAAAATGTGCTTAATAGTTTTAAAGGGGTAAATGACTAAAATATGTTGTTGAATTTACACTGTCAGTGCAAATTATCCTGACAAGTACAACAATAATACCTAGATAATATATCATCACGTAATCCTGAACAAACTTCTCTTATAGAAATGGGTATGATAATTTATTTTAAAATAGTTAAAACATGCTGGAATAAGGTTGTGGTAACATCAACAATTTCTGCATTACTTAGTAGATAGTCTGATGATTAGAAGAAGAAATATTTAAAAAAAAATAAAAAGAAATATTTGAAAATTTAGTTGTACCACTGAAATATATCTAGAGAATATAGTGAAAGTAATACACGTATGTCGATAATTTAGGTAGCATAACAAAGAAGGGATATACTCTATTCCAATTAGTTGAGTGAATATTTCACTAGAAGCATAAATCACAACTAAAAACAAAGGGTAGGTATAGAATAAAATGTGTAAAAATAATATTAAATACGATAGCTACATTTCAGTTACTGGTTCTTCTCTTAATTTTTTTAATAGCATATTATGGTACACATACAGAAAGACTTTAAGAAGTTTTCTTCTTAATTGAGTCACTACAATCTAGTCTTCCAAAAATTGCAATTTCTGAAAGCTTGCCTTAAGGGAAAAATAAACGAGACTGTGGTGATTTGGAGCCACATACCCCAGAAAAACATGTCTTTAAACAATCCATGCCTGTGGGTGTGAACCCATTTTAAGTAAGGCCTTTTGATGAGATTACTCTAGTTAAGCTTAATCAGGATGGGTCTTAATCCTATTACTGTAGTACTTTATAAACAGAATGAAACTCAGATAGAGAGAAAGCCACAAAGAAACTGAAAGTCAATACCCAGCAGAGAAAAGAGCAGCCAAAAAAGGCTGTTATGTGCACTGCCATGGACAGAGCAGCCAGGACTAAGGCTGGCCAGCAGCCAGCCCCAGGATGCCAGTCTTCAGGAGGAAAGCATCACCCTGATGACTCCTTGATTTGTACTTCTCATAGCTTCAAAAACGTAAGCCCATACATTCCTATTGTTTAAGCCAACCCACTGCATGTTATGTGCTTTAGCAGTAAATAAACTAAAACAGATACTAGAAGATAATCTCCAAACAGATAATCTCTTATCTCATTTCAAAATACAGAATAGAAACCAAAATAACTGCAGCCACTATCAGATAACATCTTCCATGAAGCATTTTCTTTACAATTAAGGAGGAATAAAAATTCATTGACATTAGGTTTACCACTCCATTTAAATGGAATATTATTCTCAGAGTGAATCATAGAAATGGAGCAAATGGAAGGGAGAAGTTGAAGCAACTGACTTCTTCAGGAGAAAGCAAAGAAGAGAGGTTACCTGGTTTAATCTCCTTATCAACATACGAATGAGACCTCCAGATAAATAGAATAATATTTGCTAGAAGGAAAGTGCTGATAAATGGAATTTTTAACATGTTGTCCCTGGTTAAGGGCTGATTTGAATAAACTTAGAAATCCATGGATTTATGAGGCCAATGACTCCCTCCCTGGAAAATGTCACAATGGTGGGATATAAAATGGAGGTGTTTCATAAATGGAAGTCTCCCTTGCTATGTGAGGTAACCCCAGTACCCTTTACTTGGAGATCTGATCTATTACCCTGGATCAGCGAGTGGATATTCAATGTAGAACATACAGGCCCAGAGAATTATTCTCAACTTGCTTCATGGATCTTGCTTCATGGATGCTGTCAATTGGTTGTACCCTTGAAATTACTTGTAAAGAATGACCAGTGAAGATTGATATTAGGTAATACCTCTAATTTGCATGAGTCCAATTTGGTAAGCCAGTTTTTTGTGTTAGTTAACCAGGTATTGAATATTCTTTCTCATTAAAAAGCAACAATATACCAAAAAAAAAAAATTAAAAAAAGCAACAATAAGTTTCCAATGTATACATGGCATTTTAGATTCTACAATTTTCAATCCAATTATTAAAAAAAAAAACAACTTGTGCTTTTTGCTTTTAAGGCTTAAATTCTGATAAATAAGCATGGAAAAGCAGTCATATATAGAACTGTATACATGTACATTCCATTTTACTCATGTTGCATTTGCATTACTGAAATGGTCAAAGTCGTTTTCAAGAGACTAGTTATATCTTTCAGGATTCTATTATTAAAATTCATGTGATTACAACCAAATGACAGTTAGATGATAGAGATCGCCAAAAATGTAAACCACAAAATAAAATTAGAAAAAATAAGAATATAAATTAGACCCTATGAGCTACATTAGCATACTGACTTCTTAAGAAATACACAAATTGTAAGGAAAAAATAAAAATCTGTCATATAATTTATGTGAGCTAAAATTGTTTGTTCATTCAGGATTGTCAGGCCTCCTTAGTGAAAATGGTACATAGAAATCATTTTCTGAGTCAGAAATGTTGCTGAATTTAAGAGCTTGAATAGGAAAGCATGACAGCTAGTAATTCTTTTTGACCATCATATCCAAAATGTATTTGTATATAAACTTTTATAGATTGTCCATCAAAGTTTAAGCTATTGGGTATTCTTCCTTAAAGGAGGGGGGGAAATATTGCCTTCATCTTTTGATTCTTACATGTTTTTAAATGATCTGCTGGTTTGAAAGGATGTATGTACCTTAGAAAAGCCATGTTTTAATCCTAATCCCATTTTGTAAAAGTAACTGTTTCTTCTAAACCCTTTCCAGTACTGTATGCTTGAAACTTCAATTAGATTATCTCCCTGGAGATGTGACTCAATCAAGAGTGGTTGTTAAACCGTATTAGGTGGAGATGTTTCTCCACCCATTCTAGGTGGGTCTTGATTAGTTGGAATTGTATAAAAGAGGAAACGTTTTGGAGAAGGAGGGAGATTCTGAGAGAGCAGAATGATGTAGCCACAAGAAGTAGAGAGTTCACCAGTAAGTGACCTTTGGAGATGAAGAAGGAAAACACCTCCTGGGGAGCTTTATGAAACAGGAAGCCAGGAAAGAAAGCTAGCAGATGATGCTGTGTTGCCATGTGCCTTTCCAGATGAAAGAGAGACCCTGAACTTCATCGGCCTTCTTGAACCAAGGTATCTTTCCCTGGATGCCTTAGATTGGACATTTCTATAGACTTGTTTTAATTGGGACACTTTCTTGGCCTTAGAACTGTAAACTAGAAACTTATTAAATTCCCTTATTTTAAAAGCCATTCTGTTTCTGGTATACAGCATTCCAGCAGCTAGCAAACTAGAACACTCTATTATCTCTATTTTGTGAACGCTTTCCTACATTTTTTAATTTCTCTCTTTGAATGTTGTATGTCAAGGCATGTAACAGTTCATAAGTTAAAGGTCAGGTTATTTCTGTTTATAGACACACATACATGTATATGTATGTATATATGCATGTACATATAAATATAAAACATATATACACACAAAGTGAAAGTTTCCTCAATTTTCAGTTTTCCATTCTGAAAAGGAAATTCATAGGGAGAAGAAAGTTTGTAAGTGGCACAAGCATCCCCCAAGAAGAAAGGTCCAGAGCTTCCATACTCCTTGGGAGAGCAGTAGCAAGTGAATGCTTGGTGGACTCATTGGATTATGAATGAGAAAAACAATAGTAATTGTTTTAGTAGTTGTAATAGTAGTAGTAATTGTAATAGTAATTGTGGTGAGGACAAAATGACTGTTGCAAAACTTCCCCTCAAGATTTAGTTTAGTTGTTTTAGTTTCCCATTTGTTTTAGTTTGCTAGCTGCCAGAATGCAATATACCAGAAATGTAGTGACTTTAAAAGGGGAATTTAATAAGTTGCTAGTTAACAGTTTTTAAGCCATGGAAATGTCCCAATTAAAGCAAGTCTATAGAAATATACAATAAGGCATCCAGGGAAAGATACCTTGGTCAAAAAGGCCAATGAAATTAAGGGTTTCTCTCTCAAATGGAAAACCTGAAGGTGAACACAGTCAGGGTTTCTCTCTCACTCCTGGCTTCCTGTTTCAAGAAGCTCCCCAGGAGACATTTTCCTTCTTTATCTCCAAAAGTCACTGGCTGGTGGACTCTGCTTCTTATAGCTATGTCATTCTGCTCTGCTGTCTGAATCTCTTTCATTCTCCAAAATGTTTCCTCTTTTATAGGACTCCAGAAACTTATCAAGACCCATCCAAATGGGTAGAGACATGCCATCACCTAATCCAGTTTAACAACCGCTGGATTAGGTTGTTAAGTAAAACACATCTTGAGTGAATCACATCTCCAGGGAGATGATCTGATTACAGTTTCAAACATACAATGTTGAATAGGGATTAATCTGCCTTTATGAAATGGGATATAGATTAAACATGGCTTTTCTAGGGGACATACATCCTTTCAAACCAGCATATAGATAGAATTAAGATATTTGGTTTGGTGTAAAAGATACAATAAAAAAGATGGTTGCGTCTCTCTCCTTTCCCCTACCTTACAGCTCATGTTATCCTTGTCCATTGTCATTTATGGCATAAATGTTTGATGCAAATTCAGAAATCCAGCAGCTGTCACTTGGAAGGCATAGGGCATTCTAACCTTCCTTAAAGCTTATTAATACCAAGAATAACAGTATTTTCCAATAGAGGAAATGTATGTCAATCTATTTATTGATATGTGGTCTTGTTTCAGTTGAAATGGAAAAATACAGTATATCATATTGTGCATACTGTTACCAAAAATAGCACCAAGGAGACCAGACATTTCCTAAGAGAGAGCGTTTTATTATACATATGAAAATATATAGAATAAAAATAAGACAGAACTATATTTTGAGAGTCCTGTAAGAAGAAATAAACCAACATGAAAATCATTCCTTCATTATATTTGGACATTTCCGTCTCATCTAGCAAATCAAATAAAGAAAAAGGAGTACCTTTAGCTTTTTGTTGTTGTTGTTTGTTTTTTTTAACATGGGCAGGCACCAGGAACTGAACCCGGGTCTCTGGCATGGTAGGCGAGAACTCTGCCTGCTGAGCCACCATGGCCCACCCTACATTTAGTTCTATAAAAAAATAAATATCTTAAAGATTTAAAGTTTAGGTGATTACTCTATAAAAATAATGATAACATTTTGAAAACCTTAGGAGGGAATCTTTCATATAGGTCAATAAAATCACATGTACAATATACAATTACTTTAGGATATTCACTAAAAAAAGGGCTTTTACAACTTAGCTAACATCATAAACTTCAGCAAGAATGATAACTGGCCTACATTTTAAAATATTGCAAAAAGAATATTTAAGATGCATTTATATTTCAGGGCATGAGGAATTATATTTTCAGAATGATTTAAAAGAGATAAAATATACTTGTTTATGTATAATTTCTTGTATTTTGTTCATTACATTAGGACTCAGCTCAATACTTTGATAAAGTACCTAGCAAAAGTGTCCATGGCTTTCCTTCCAAGCACTTCTCTATATTTGAATAAATATTTCTCACTCCTAGAAAATAGTTTTCCTTAACTCATACGTCTTTGACAGTTAGGCATAATAATGCAAAATTCACATAGTAAATTTTTTTTCTTGTATGCTGTATGGCGGGGTCACGTTATTATTTTTCCATATGAGTATCCTGTTATTGGTGCACCTTTTGTTGAATTTTTGTTTGTTTGTCTGCTTGGTTGTTTGTTTGTTTGGGGGAAGTGTATAGACTGGGAATTGAACCCGGCTCTCCCACATGGCAGTTGAGATTCTACCACTGATCTACCCTTGCACCCGACTGCATAGAAAATTTTTATTTTCTATGTAATTATCTCAAGTTCATAATAAGGATTCCAAATATATATATATAGTTAATAACATTTAATATATATTGTATATAATTATTTATTTGCACATGCAATTTATCCATTATTTATATTGAATTCTACAATCATACAACCCATGAAGATTCTGGCATCAGAAAAAACAAACCAAACCAAATCAAACCAAAACAAAACAAAACAAATAAAGCAAAACAACAAAACAAAACAAACCCTGATGTTTGAGCTGGAAGACCTGAATGCAGTCTATGGTTCTGTCTCTTAGAAAAGTTATGGGAACTTGAGAAAGTCACTGAATCTCTTTACATTCCAGTTTCCTTATCTGAGAAACGAAGCTAATCACACTTGCTTCATATCTTTTATTGAGTTAATGACTCAGTGCATTTTGAACAAACATAGAGGTCTAACAATAAGGCATAATGTACCCTTGGACCAATGAATATTAATAATCGACTATCTGCAATCATTAGAAATACTCTCTTCTCTTCTCTTCTTTAGGGGTTCATTCTCAACTCTACTTTTATTACATCTTGGACTATAGTGCAACAAATTACAATGGCTCTCACATATTCTACTAAACCAATATCAACACCCCTCATCAATCTCTAAATTTATTCACTTTTAATGTAATCAGATCAGTACTTGCAAAACAACATTTTAATATCAAAATATGCATTACCTATAAGATGTTTCCATTCCAAAGATTTTGTGAAATTCTGACACTTATATTTAGCAAAATAAAAGCTTATCCTCATAGTTATCACAGACAAACTCCAGATAGACAGATGGCTACGCACACACATGTATGCACACACAAACGCATGCACTCAAAAGCAAAATTAAATCAGTTTTATTTAACCTAAAAGCTAAATTTAGATTTGTTTGCTTCTCATTTCTCTTTGATTTTCATACAGCCTTTAATTTTAAAACACAATCACTACCTTCCTTTGTAATTCTGTTCATGGCATAAGGTTAACACACTCACAACATTTCTATATGCATAATTATGTTTCTCCAAAACATTTCACCCAGTAGTTACATTGTGTTTGAGACATGAAATGCTTTCTAATTGGATTTAATTGACATATTTTGACCTTTTAGGAACATCATTCTGAAGTTTTAATCAGAAAAATCAAATAATATGATTTAGTTTACAATAGGTAGAACTGAGTTACATTCAGTTTCTCTGTAGCGTGATGAGGGTTAGCCAAAGGTAGAATTCCAGAGTGAGGATTCTCATCCTTGCAAAAGAAAATTGACACTTTGAACTAGAACAGAAAGGAGAACAAATGAAGAGTTTAGCAAATGGACTAGCATAACAAAAACTGTATATGGAATATTTTATTGAAGCAGTATATATATAATTTGTCTGTCTGTATGTACATAAACCTTTATACATTTCTAATCCTAAGACTTTCCTTAATTTACAATGGGTTTCAGTTTTCTCATTAATATGGGATGAGTAATTTTTAAAATTTTAAATCAGCATTAATGTTAAGAATTAATTTTTAAATTATCAGTAATTTCTTAACAGAAAATAGTGTAGAGTTAAAGATAAGAACAGAGCATTTATGAGACACCAGTGAACTAACTGCAAATAGGAACCTTTACATTTTTTTGTGTTTTGCAAAATTTATTAAAATAAGAACAAGCATCAGCCATACATAGAAATAGTCATTTGCACTAAGTGGCAGTAGAGCAGAAGAGCAGTTTTAAAAATATTTTTTAAATAATATATACTGGTTTAAGTTTATTTAAACAAAACATACAGTTTAAGGCACTAAATCCCGTTTTATGTTTTCAATAAATGTGCTGTTTTGTAAAAAGGTGGTGTTGAGTACCCCTTATTAAATGAATTTGGGCACCATACTTCTAAAGACAAACATTTTACTCTAGTCATTATATGTTATTTATTCTCGAAAGAATTTTCATATTCTAAGATAAGTATTTTTCTTTTTACTGAAAATATGAAAAAAAATCGCAGTTTTCTCTTTCTGTTTAGATCTCTTCTAGAGTGACCTATGTATAAAAGGTGCTGAATTTCCATATTTTCCATGGCAACAATGAAATATGCATAAGGTACAAAAGATTGTCTCTCAGGAAATAAAGTCATTAGCAGTGGAGTGTCTCAGGGAAACTTTGAAAAATATCTTTTTTAACTGCAATAAAATCATCTGGGTTTAGAAAATCCTGGACCTTTGGTATCCAAGAAGAGGCAAGTAAGTACCCGCCACTCAAGGCTGTGTTAAGCAGCTGAGGGGAGCGGGATGCAGGTAGTGCTATAGGTTGAAGCCAGCACTGGACTGGCTGTCAAGTGGCTGGGGCATTCATCTGGCACCATCATTATTTCCAAATAATGCTAACTCTTTTTTGCAGTAATACTAAGTAGTACAAAGCACATGCATTGTCTCAGGTTGATAACCTGTAAAGTGATATGTTGAATTCGATGTTTTCTGAGATCCTTTCCAGCTCTAGCACCCTGTGAATCTCTGTGTATATGACTTGTATTTGATTATGGCTGGTATTGTTGCCATAAAGGTCCAGCCTCTCTGTAGGACACAATGACCACAGCAAAGGGGGTAAATGAACTTCGCACAATCCCAGTTTGAGCCCTGAGGCAAATCCTCTAATCAAAGCACCTTGTGACTAAATTAAAAGCCGCCATTAACTGAAATTATAGAATGCACAGAGGGGCACTAAGATTTGTCATCTTATTAGACAATATAACTTCCGTGGCAGAGCTGGACTGCATAGATCTCTGACACGAAATTCCTACTTGATTTCTCCAGTCAGGTCTTACTTCAATGCACAAGAGATGAGGCAGTAAGGCTGTACACAGGCATGAGGTAAAACAGCAAGGATCTTGACATGAGCCTGAGATGAAGTTAGATTGGCCCTGCCTTGCTCGATCACAGAAGTGCATGGCTTTTTTAGTTTTGCAGTAGTAGCCACTAGGAATGGGATGATTTCCACAGAGGTGAGAACAGAGGCCAAGCTCAAGACCTATCCAGCACGAGTGTGGGGCATTCCTGTAGGGTCCCAGCCCACAATGTACAAATTGGCCCCTGCAATCATCTGAGAACTGCAATGCCACTGAACTTTGATAGGGCCAGCATATAACATGGGAGATGGGAAGATGACAACAGTTGTTGACTTGGGATCCAAGACTCTTTCCTCGAGCACAGCTAAGTGCTGCTTCATGCACTAGTCCAGGGGCACAACATCCTCCTTGGTCCAACCACCCAGAAGGTGTAGTAGGAGGGCTGGGTGCTTGTAGCCCCTTTCCAGAAGCCGGTGGTGAGTGTTCTGCATTAACCAAGCATGGCCACTGTGGACAGGATTGTGCAACTGGAATATGAACACAACATCAGCATTCATTTCTTTACATTTCTGTTTGTGTTCCAGAGGCATCAGGGGATATGTCCAGCCAGTGGTTCCACCTTATTCTCTGCAGCACCTTCAAGTCTCCACCCACTTTCCATCGCCAGTCCCCTTTCCATCACCATTTTCATATGGGGGTGTTTTGCATATGTTGCCCCCCACCCCTGCCACGGGAACAATGCTCCACTTCTGCATAGTCAGAGAATTCAGGGTTTTTTAAGATAGTCACCATCCATTCCAGGCTAAATTTGCTGCACCCTTCCAGCTGCTTCTAATCGCCCGTGGACACAGGGAATACAATAGGAATGCTCAGGTTGGTAACTCCGTTATCTAAGGTGCCAGTGTGTAGCCTGCAAGTATTCCTTTCACCACATGAAGGCTTTGAAAGGAGTGGCCCAGCCTTCATTCAAAACTTGCACCCATTGGAGGTCCAGCTTGATAAATGATAAGGAAAGGAGAGTTTCAGCCTCAGATCAAACTTGGTCGAGTTTGTTTTTGGGGACAAAGAGTTCACGGATGCCTTTGATTTCTGTATGGGGGTACAATGCTCTGCTCTTGTAGAAGTTCTACCATCTGCTGGACACAGTCACATACTGAGTACAAGCTGATTTTAAGCACACAGTCAGGAGCTTCAGGTTTCCATAATTAATATCCAGAAATCCTTTCATCTTCCCAGCTCTGGCCTGTTGGTAGAGGCCTTTTATGACTCTGCTTTCACAAATGTTTAGAGAGGCATGTATGAATGTTTTAAAGAAAGGCAGTCCTTCAGATGCATGGATTTTTTGGCATTCTAAGCTGGTAATGCAGACCAGACTAGCGTCAGCAAACAGCCTGGCGACTTAGGCAATAGGCAGATATTTTTTTCTTTGTCCCCAGGAGGAAATGTGAGGTTTTGCTCAGGCCATGACAGGATGTTGTCCCTGTCCAGGGAGCAGCAAGGGATGGCATGGGAGACGAGGAACTCCTCCAGGGAAAAAGTTATGTTTTTTTCCCAGCACTAGGAAGACCTGTCATCCAAGCAGTACGTCCTCAGAACCCACCCCTTGTTCCAAACACCTACCCTCTCTTGCTCCTGCTCACATGGTGGGCCTGTATACTACAAGGAAGGATCTCTTCTGGTTCTCTGGTCTGTTTCTTGATCCCTGAGAGGCTGGCAGCCTGGCGCACTAAGACCTGGAGCAGAGACCTAAGGACGCAACCTCAGCAGCAGTGGACTTTGTCATTTTGATATGACAAATGTCTAAAATATAGATCTAGGAGATAGTAGTTTACACAGTTACGAAAAGAAATTTGTCCCAGTTTTCCTTTTTCCCTTCCACATTTGAAAGGACTTTTGTCAGACATTTTAATAACTCTTTACATTTGTCCCACATTTCTTTGGCTCTTTTATTGCTTTTATGTACTAACTTTCACACACACACTTACACGTAGACATATACACAAAATATAAAAAATAATATGCTATAGGAATCTTAAATTACATGTTATGTCAAAATTTATCATATTTTTTAATCTTCTGCTGGCCTTGGCATAAATTTATTTTCTCTGGACACTTGAAAACGGTTTGATTTTATTTTTTACAGTGAATGGAATAAACACTCATTAGCTCACATAATTAAAGCTCCTGTTTTCAGCTTTCAAATCCCTGATGAAGGATTTCTTGGTAGAATTCAATTAAAAAAATGAAACAAAACAATACAAAAAATACCCAAACTTTTGGGTTCCCTAAGGAAGAAATGATTTAGGGAGAATGGAAGCAAAAATATAACATTAATTATAGAAATAAATGTGGGAAATAATGCATTCAAATTTACTGTGTTCTGTTTTCTACACAAGAACAAATGACTTTTCATGAATAGTTCCTCTTTGATCACTATACTGTATTTTGCTCATTATTTTAATGCTCAGCTCAATACTTTTTGCTATATACATTTGTCCTTATTATCATTCTCTCTTTTTTTCCATTGGAAAGCCTTCTTACACAGTAGCAATTAAGTATTACAATAATTATGTAGTTTTCTAATATAAAACAGAGCTTGATAGCATTGCTTTCTCTTTCAATTCCTAGTTACAAGCAGTATAGGAAATTAATGTGAAATGTCATGAAAAGATGAATACATATTTTTCTTCCTTACTGTGAAATGGAAGACAGCATAGTACAAGAAGAGAAAGTCCTCATGTAAAGCTTTCTTCTACGTATTAATTAATCATAATTTTAAATGCAAAAATAGCAATAGGCATCATTCCTAAATATATTTTTATTTGTAGGTTTGCTTCTTCATAAATAATTCTTGCCTACAATTCAAGTAAGTATAAAGTTAAGAACATTTTATAATTCATAACTAACTCTGTTGAGTTAATTAAATGACATAATGCATGATTTGTCTACTTGGTTTAAGGTTTGTTACACTAAGCAATACCTACTCTGAATTAATAATTGAATGTTTGATGAAAGAAGAAATCAATCTTAAAGTTCACAATGTGCATAAATACCTAAACTGAGGTAAGGAAGAGTTGAGACCAAATATATACATTTATGTCTAATAATTGTATACATTAAAAACATTGTGGAAAAATCTGAATATATTATGCTTCCCTTTGAACGTAAATATACTGACATGTAAAGATGATTTGCTGGTGTTTAAAAGTGAACCATGGAATTGTACCTTGCGAGGCAGGAAGCTCTTTTGTGTGGGAGAGGTGGGGCAGTGATTCTGTTTTGATGGTTCTGTTACATTGCTTTTGAGAAAAAAAGTAATTTTCTTTATTGATTTACTCTAGGTACTGATACAAGGTCCCTCCCCCGCCTTGCATCCTAGTAAAAATATCCTTGCATAATTTTTTTCTTCTTTTTCAAAAATAACTTGACTATGCAAGTTGATAAAAATTGCCAAGTTTGTGCTTTGTTAAAGGGGATGGAGTTTTACATTATCTATATTATAATTAAAAAAAGAAAGGTAAGAATAGGATAAGAAGGAACTCTAGAAAACTGTTAGCAAAACAAAAACTATTTTGGTATCTTGGGTCATAAAACAGATGCTTCAGGGGCAATGTCAACAAGGAAACATACACTGTTTTTGTCTAAATAAATCTGTTTTATAGAATTCAGCATTCGATTATTTGATTATTTGATTATTTGATAATTCACATTATGTGGTACAAAATGATTAAAACATCTACAAACCTTTATAACATATTTCTGAATGTTACCAGTGCAGTAAAATTTGCACTCCTATCCTTTTCTTTAAGTCTCTTCTCCTGCCTTGCAGGCTGCCTGCCCAACAATCTTTCTCTTAGGTTGCTAGTCTTTGTCACCTATACTTACAATAAACTACAACATTCAGGAGCGCTTTGTTCTGACTAGCCATTTGGTAATTGAAGCGAATTGTTATAGAAAGTTAATAGAGAGGGCCCAGAAATCAGGGAGCCATGCCAAGTCCAGGAGCCAGACTTTTTTTTTTTTTTTTTGATAAAACACATTAAAGAAATTTCCTTCAATATTGAGGTCAATACCCAATAAACTTTCTTCAGTTGTTTAGGAATAGGAATAGGTTTTTGGTGTTCTGTAGTTACAACCAGATTGTTTATTATTTGTTACTTTTTCTTTTCTTTTTTTTGCATGGGCAGGCACCAGGAAATGAATCTTTGTTAACATTTTAAGACACACTGCTAACGTTTTTTCATCTTAATGTAAGAAAAACTACTTATAGATAATTTAATTCTTCAGTAGGAACTGTTTACTGAGGTGGAGTGAACTAGAGGCCTTATTGTCAAATTTACCAAGTATACACAGAAAATGTGAAATTCATGATGACTATAACTAGAGAGACAAATAATACGGATGAGAAAGTTGAACAAAAAATATGTACTACCAAGTGGAATGTTACATTTTAGAATATTTGCATATAAAGATAATTTTAAACAAAATATTTTTGTTTTAAAAATACTGTAGGTTAGGAACATGATGGTTAAATTGTCATTCATAAGTATTTTATGAAGTGAATACAATTTATCTTTCATAAATATTTTATGAAATCAATATAAATGCAAAAGTCGTGAAATATTTGGAATGGAAACGCTTCTGTATTACATAACTTTGAGAAATATATAGAATGTTGGAAAATTAATTTTATTTAATATTTAACATTTCACAGATTAGTGATGCATTTCTCATTGTCAAATAATGGCTTAAACTAGGTTGAAATATATACTGGTTTAAATAAACCTTCAGTGCATGTAGGATTCCACAGGGCCTTAAAAAGAAGAAGAAAAAAGAAATAAATGAATGATATCAAATAAGGAAATGAAATTTTACTTAATATGAATATTTAAAATGCTAAAACACAAATTAAAAATCAAAGACCAACATAAACCTGTCCTAGTTATGATTTTCTAGTCAAAACTTGCTACTAATTTTTTTATTGGAAAATATTTATAATAGTAAGGTTTATAGACTCAAAAAACCCAATTACAAATTGTAAAAGAGGGACAATTATGTGGAAATATTCTATTCTTTCCATTGCTATATAAGTAAGACCACAAAATAAATGTTTTACACAACTGTTTTTCCTTTATTCATTCCTGAACTAAAAACTGCAAGGAAATTCCATAATTAAGTGATACATATTTATTATGTGGTTCTCATGATGTTTTGTAAACCATAGTTACTCTCCATGGTCCTAAACACAAAGCTCTATCAGAATTTTATCAATCTGTACTGATTATGATTTTTTTAAGTCTCTAAATATTAATGCATTTTTTAATAATAGGAAATTATAACAGTTCAATATCTTCCAGTGTTTTTTTTTTTTTTTAAGAATGCAGGCACTATGTATAAAAAGAAGTATAGGATTCAACAAGTGTAGGACATGGCTTCAAGGAGTGTAGAATCTAGTTGGAGAGATATAAATGAATACAGGTAAAGAGCCATACTACCAGATAGCAGGTTATATCTCAACAAGCTGGCAGTATTGATAACTCTTGAAGGAGCTGCTGAAGGAGTTCTATGGAAGGAGATATCACTGACAGTTTGAGTGGTCAGGGCATAGGACAGATCAAGAAGATAGGATTAGAGCTTGGCCCTAAAAGAAGAATATCATGTAGGGTGGGGTATCCTACATACCTATATGGTTAAAAACAAAACAAAACAACCAAAGAACTAAATAAATGAGATAGATAACAATCTCTGATAGAACAGTTTAGGTGGGATAAGAAGTCAATTTTTGTGAACAGTAGGCGCTAACCCTGCATAAATAGGACAGGGTACAATTTTAGCAACCATAAATGCTGATCTGAGGAATGGGAATTTTATCCTATAAGCCTTAATGAACCATGAAATGTGTGGTGTGTGTTTTAAATTAGAAATATAATACAATGCACATTGCACTTTAAAAATTTGTTTTGTTTTTCAAATTTACCGGTGGTGTTGGATAGATTAAAATGTGTAGGGCCTGCAATTAGAAATAAACGTCCAAGACCAATGTGAGAAAATCTTAAAGCTGTAAGCAGCATTGGTAAATGACTGTTCTTGATAAGGTGACTTCCCCTGTCAAAATGCTTGTTCTAGCTCTTTTAATAGCTGACCCATCACTCTGGTTTCAGTTCAAATGCAGCAATCTCAGAAAAGTTTTCCCTGATTACTCTTCTCTAATCACAAGGTGCTCTTCATTTCAAGCTCAGCTTTGTCCTTAGTTCCTTCATGGCTCTTATCACTAGCTGAAATTTTCTCTCTTTTTGTTTTTCTGATTCCTAATTTAGAATATAAGGACATAGATGAGAATATAAAGTGCTAGAATATAAGGTTTATGAAGACAGGAATCCTGCTGTCCTTGTTCACTGTTAAAATCTCAGTGCCTGTAACAGCTCGTATGTTTTTGACTGAATGTCTAAATGAATGTGGAAAAAATACCTTGTGACAAAAGGAACAACAGGACTATAATTGCATATTACACATATATAAGCATTTGCAACTAAATTACTTTTTTTAATAAAAAGAAGTCTACAGAAGCATTAAGATTAACAAACACTTAACAAGATTCCTAGTTTCAGGACCTGTCCACGAATGTTAGTTAAATGAATGTGAAAGAACTGAAGGGGATATGTTGTTATTCCAGAGTGTTCTATGGCTCCTAACATTCATATACTTTATAAAAACTCTAACCAAGCCCACCTTTTATGATTCTAAAAAAAAAAAAAAAAAGTCTCTAAAATGGAGGGGAAAATATAATAATCGGTCGAGTAAGCTCAGACACAAATATCATTAAAATGTATGATACTAACATTTCTCTTGACATAAAAGTTTATAATATTCTATTTCTTGCAATGTAGAGAGGACAAAAAGCCTCAATACTTCTCTGAAATTGTTAGCTAGTACAACATGGAGAGGACAACAAGGAAATATTAATGCTCAACTAATGAGAATAAATAGCTCCCCATGGCTACCTTGTCGTTACAACAACCATTTGAAAGATAGGATAATTTTATTATGATTGACCATTCTGGGGATATGGTAAATTAAGAAAATCTGTTACAAAATAGATTAATCTTTTGGGGTCTTAAAGTATGATGTATTTAGCATATTGTTAAAATAGAAAACAAGAATTCCAATATTTAGTTATTTTTAATAACTATATTTAGAAGCAAATTGCCTTAATAAATACTTTATTTCCTTAAAATTTTCCAAGGCATCTTATTTTGTATGGAAGTAGCACTTAATAACAATCAAATACATTGTATAAACATAATTCCATATTCATTAAAGCAATGTTGGGGCAATTTGCTCTTTTAAGCTTGATTTTGCATTAAAATTACATTTTATCACTGAAAAGACTCATATTTTCCTTGTAAAATGTGAGTAAAAGAGATAAGCATAAGGAAATAATTCCCTTTTCCTGTCAATCAGTGATGATCATTATACAAACCTTTAGTGTATTCATTTTCAAATATGTATTTTTTGTCACCAAAATAAGATTATGCAGTATCTTCTTTTTTAAGTTACTCTTCTTGCTGCTTTGTTTTATTTTTCAGTTAATGATCTTTAACTTTCCATATCAATACATTTTTTTTTTTTATTTAATAGCAACCCTTATTCAACTTTTCTCAATTGTCCCTTGAAAACATTTTACTGCTGGACTCTCCAATCCAAGATTAAGTCCAAAACCATGCATTACATCCAAATGTAATATCATTTAAATCTTCTCCCTTCCAACTTTTTAATTGGGGAAATTTTTCCTTTTATTGTGAAAACTCTTAGGTGTGTAGAAAAAGAGAAAGACAGTACCAATAACTTCTGCATAGTACTCAAAGATTCAGGAATTGAGAGTTGCCAGGGTTGCTTTTGCACTTTCTCTGTCTCCCTGGCTCCCTCTGTCTCTGTCTCTCCATCTCTCTCTTTCTCCTTAAATGCATTACATTTGTCATATGTCTCTTTATCTTTATAATCAACAATAGCCTCCACATCTTTTAATGGTATTTTCTTTTTTTTTTTTTCTTTTTAAGGATACCATGTGAGTTGTCTCAGAGAATGTCACATTTTGAATTTGTCTGCCCTTTGACTCATGCTGTTGTTTTACTTATCTATCCACCATTGCTTTAGGCTCTTTCAGTGGGAAGAGTTAGGAAATATACATTAAATTAGTAAATTCTGTTTGTT
>PVIY010003139.1:0-117187 GCA_004026745.1 Myrmecophaga tridactyla
TTCATCCAGACCCTCCATCGGAGTCGTCGGCTTCGCAGCCTGCCCTGTGGATTTTGGACTCTGTGTTCCTGCGGTCACATGAGACACTTTTATAAATTTTATATTTGCAAGTGTTCCCTTTTGATTCTGTTTCTCTAGAGAACCCTAACTAATACAGGCATCTTCAAGGCTAACACTCCAACATAGACACCCATTGAATTAAACAAGACATCTTAAAAATTTTTTAACAAAAATATATAAGTACATTCACAAAATAATCTGTTAAGAAACTCCTACAAAGCTTACGGTACCTACAAAAGAATTTACACATCCCTACATCGGTTTGAAGACTGGTTTAATTTACGGTTACATATACTGCTTTGTTTTAAGAAACAGTATTAACATGAATGCATGATTTACAATATTCTCATAAGAGAAAAAATAGTTTCTGAAAATAAAAAGTCTTTCAGACATTTATTATGCCAAAGCATTTTAACAATTATACTCACTATGACATAAGAATAATACTCTTTTAGTGGTAAAAGATAGATCTCATTAGGCCAAGGACCACAGGAGAGCATCCAGGAGTTCCAAAGTCAGACCTGGCTATCCTTTCCATAAGCAAACAGAACACCAGCAATCTCTAGGTATTCTCTAAAGACAGACTATGAAGTCTGCCTGTATGAGCCAGGCCTTTTGTACTGGTTTGCTAAATGCTGCTGGAATGCAATACACCAGAAATGGAATGGCTTTTATAAAGGGATTTATTACACTACAAGTTTACAGTTCTAAGGCCACAAAAATGTCCAATCTAAAGTATCCAGAGAGAGATACCTTGACTCCAAAGAAAGACAGATGTCTGTCACATGGGAAGTCACGTGGCTGGCACTTCCATATTCTTCTGGCTTCTGTTTTCAGACAGCTCTCCCAGTCCCTGTGGCTCCTTCTGGCTTCTGGCTGCTTAGCATCTCGTGGGAAGGCACATGGCAACATCTGCTGGGCTGTGCCTCTCCTAATGTGCACGTCTAGGTGTCTTGCTCTCTCTGCCAACGCCGTGAGCATCTCCTTTGGCACTCCAAGCATCTCCGGATATCTCTGTCTGCGTCGCTTCTGAGCTTTCTCCAAAATGTTTCCTCTTTTAAAGGACTCCAGTAAACGAATCAAGACCCACCTTAAATGGGCAGAGTCACATCTCCATCTAATCAAAAGACCACATTCACAATTGGTGTGTCACATCTCTATGGAAACAATCCAATCAAAAGGTCCCACTCACACCTGGGAGCGTCACATCTCCATGGACATATCCAAAGTTTCTACCCCACAATATTGAATCAGGATTAAAAGAAACATGGCTTTTCTGGGGTACACAACAGTTACAAACTGACACAGCCATTTCAAATAAAAACAAATAAAATTTTAGAAAATAATTAACACCACCGGCCTGAATTGGGTTTTTACTTGCTTGTGTCTGTCTAGGATAAGATGTTTCATCATGAAGTACATAGCCATGATTAAAATTAACAATTTATTTCTAAGCTAAACATAATCCACAGGGCAAACCCTTACCATAGAAAGAAAGCTTTCTTCTGAAAATAATCTACAGAAATAATTTGGAAACACATAGAGCTTTGAGGTAGACTAAGAACATCTATGAATAATTAGAAATCAAATTCAAAGTTCTCCATTACCTATGCACCTCGTTACTGGTTTCTAATATTTTATTTTGTTCCTTTGCAAGGGCCATCATTTCCGGTTCCTTAGCATGCCTTGTAATCTTTTGTTTTGCTGCCAGACATATTAATGTATTAATATGTTCTCTGAAATTTAATCACTGAGGTGTCTGTTCCTCAAGCTTATATCCAGTTAGTGCTGTTTCTTAGATTTCCTTGTATGCCAAGAGCTAACAAGAGAAGGAAGGGAGGGAGGGAGAAAGATTTTTCCCAATTCACAGATTGCCTTTTGTGAGTGCTCACCTTCAGAACTTGGTGACTAAGAATGAGTCTAAACATGTCTCCACCCATTTGGGTGGGTCTTGATTGATTTACTGGAGTCCTATAAAAGAGGAAACATTTTGGAGAATGAGAGATTCAGAGAGCAGAGTAGAACAACACAGCCATGAGAAGCAGACCGCCCACAATCCCGGGACCTTTGGACATGAAGAAGGAAAATGCCTCCTGGGGAGCTTCATGAAGCAAGAAGCCAGGAGAAGAAGCTAGCGACGATGCCGTGCTCACCATGTGCCCTTCCAGATGAGAGAGGAACCCTGACCGTGTTCACCATGTGCCCTTCCAGATGAGAGAGGAACCCTGACTGTGTTTGCCATGTGCCCTTCCACCTGAGAGAGAAACCCTGAACTTCATTGGCCTTCTTGAACCAAGGTATCTTTCCCTAGATGCCTTGGATTGGACATATCCACAGACTTGTTTTAATTGGGACATTTTCTCAACCTTAGAACTGTAAACAAGCAACTTATTAAATTCCCCTTATTAAAAGCCAAAAAAAAAAAAAAAGAAAAGAAAAAAGAATGAGTCTAAAGAGCAGCCCAAGGTGAAAGTGTAGGGTCTTTCCAGTCTCTTCTGAGCATGCCTATAATGCTGGGCATACATGCATGGCCCTAGGAATGTCCCCATTTACACAGGTCTCCATGTCTCTTTTCCCCTAGAAAATAGTCTTTGCTCCATTTCTGGGTGCTATGTCGTGTATCTTAAAGTTAGTAATCCTTTGCTCTAGGTAACTGTGATTTGATTGTTTTCTTACAACATTTGTTAAATCCTATCTTCTCTGTTATAATTCCTCTTTCTGCTTTAATCCTTCTCCCAATCTTTAGGGTTATTTGGGTTATGCCCATTCTAACTTTTTTCATGTTGAAAAGGGGTGTCAACAATATGGGATAGGGGAATGGAACTGTTTGATGCTCTTGGAGAGACTAGCACCTCTGGGTTTCAGGATTTACTTGGCCTAGGAGCTATCTGAAGGTTTTAGGTTTCTGAAAAGTAAATTTAGTGCATGCGACTTTTGTAAGATCTCAAATAGATCCCTGGTTGTTCTTTAGGGTTAACAGGAATGAAGTTGGTTGGGGCTTGGCAAACCTGACAATTAGTATATCTAGCAGAAACTTGCATAAGAGTAGCCTCCAGAATAGCCTCTTGCTTCTATTTGAACTCTCTTAGCCACTGTTACCTTATTTTGTTATATTTATTTTCCCCTTTTTGGTCAGGAAGACGTTGTCAAGCCCATGCTCTAGGGCCAGGCTCATCCCTGGGAGTCATGTCCCACATTGCCAGGAAGACTCACACCCTTTCCTTACCATTTTTAATTTGCCTTTTTCTTGGCTCAGCACTTGCCCAGCTTTTGCTAGCCTTTAACTGTTTTCTAAAGCTCCAACAAAATGGTTCTGGCAGTTTTCACTTGTTGTTTAAAACTTCTGTGGGGAGCTGGAGCTCTGGAGCATCTCACTTTTCCATCTTGGTGACATCACTGTCCCACCCCGTTTCTGGTTTGCTAATGCTGCCAGAATGCAATATGCCAGAAATAGATTGGCTTTTACAAAGGGGATTTATTGTTACAACTTTATAGTTCTAAGGCCATAAAAATGTCCAAACTAAGGCAACCAGAAAAAGAACCTTGCCTCTGAAGAAAGGCTGCCGGCATTTTGGATACCTCTGTTCAAATTTCAACCCCACTGCCATTGGGCTGTTCTTTTCCACCTGGCACATACATGGCCAGAGACTGCATGTCCTTGCTTCCGTTTCCATCACCCTGAGCTTCAGATTCTGAGGCTTTCTCTCTAAGCGTCTGTGGGTCCTCACGTAGCTTCTCCGGGGCAAACTCTGAGTTTCATCTCTTAGTTTATCATCTCCAAACGTCTGTGTTAGATTTCATCTCTCTGCTCTCGAAATCTCTGTGCTGTCTCTTTTAAGGATTCCAGTAAACTAAGTATGACCCACATCTCCATGGAAATAATCTAATCAAAAGGTCCCACCCAACAGCAGGTCTGCCCCCACAAGATTGGATTAGGGTTAAAATAACATGACTTTTCTGGGATACATAATAACCTCAAACCAGCACACACCTACTTCACTAATTTTTTTTTTACATTTTTTATTATGAAATATATATATATTTGATATAAGATGAAGTTAAAAGTACATTTTAACAAGCAGTTTTAGGGCAAATTTCAAAGTATGGTTTGGGTTACCATTTCACCATGTTTCCATCTAGCTGCTCTAAGACACTGGAAACAAAAAAGAAGTGTCAATATAATGATTCAGTAGTCATACACTCATTTCTAATCCTATCTTCTGTGATACAACTTCCCCTTCGCCTTTGATCCTTCTTCTGATCTTTAGTGATACTTGGACAATGAGCATTAATGTTACCTCTTTGTATATGTGTAACATATATATATGTTCTAGTTTTCTAGCTGCCGAATGCAGTATACCAGAAACAGAATGGCTTTTAAAAAGGGGAATTTAACCAGATGCTAGTTTACAGTTCCAAGGCCGAGAAAATGCCCAATTAAAACAAATCTATAGAAATATTCGATCTAAGCCATCCAGGGAAAGATACCAAGATGGTTCAAGAAGGCCAATGAAGTTCTGGGTTCCTCTCTCCTCTGGAAGGGCACACGGTGAACATGGCGTCATCTGCTAGCTTCTTCTCCTGGCTTCCTGTTTCATAGCTCCCCAGGAGACATTTTCCTTCTTCATCTCCAAAGGTCGCTGGCTGGTGGACTCTGCTTCTCATGGCTATGTTGTTCTGCTCTGCTCTCTGAATCTCTCATCCTCCAAAATGTTTCCTCTTTTATAGAACTTCAGAAACTAATCAAGACCCACCCAAATGGGTGGAGACATGTCGTCACCTAATCCAGTTTAACAACCACTCTTGATTAAATCACATCTCCAGGGGGATGATCCAATTACAGTTTCAAACATACAATATTGAATAGGGATTATTCTGCCTTTATGAAATGGGATTTTGATTAAAACATGGCTTTTCTAGGGGACATACATCCTTTCAAACCAGCACAATATATATATATATTTAATTTAAAAAAACTAATTGCAAAAAATAAATAACAAAATAAAATAATTAATTGCAAGACCTCATATATATTCCAAGTTACTTTAAAATCTGTCTACAATAAGGCCTAATTGTGTAAACACATTTATCACTATTAAATATCTTCTTATATTTAGTTCATTCTTTTATTCCTCCTGAACATTTTCAATGCAACCAGGTAATCCAGGCAATTAGCTGGCAGCTTCAGATTTATGTTGTTTATAGATTTAAGTATGCCTTTCTAGTCTTTACCTTAATCCTTTTCTTCAATTCATCATACTGATTCCTCTATTGTCACAATCTAAATCACACCGAGAACCATTTGGTGTTGGGTTGTTTTTTTCTAGATAGAGGAACTTCCTGCAGCATTCTTTTTATTGTTTTTCTTGATTCTAGGGCCTTTTTATTACGATTCTTATTAATGATAACTGTAGCCCACTCCCAGAAAACCTTGCTATTTGTAACCCCAATTGCTTTTTAGGCAAGGCCAATTTTGACAACTAGAGGTCCTTTGTTGTGCTTATCAAGTAGGTGAGGACAGGATCTGGCAGAGCTGAAGTTCTCCCAAGGAGGAAGATTATTATAGGCGATCAAGTAGAATGAAGCAGATCTCCATGATTTCATTTGGAAAAAAAAAATTAATTTAAAAAAGCAAGAGGCAGATTATGTAAAAAAAAAACAACTCATTTTCTTTGTTAAAACAACCATCCAAACAAAAAATGCTGTATATGTGCATATGTGTTTGTATGCTTGCAAAGGTAGAAAGCGATACACGGCAAATTAGTGACTGTGATTACTTAGGAGGTGAGACTCCATGGGGAAGGAGAGGAGAAGAAGAAAGTTCATTTCTACTTTAACGACACATCTCTGTAGTGTGTGATTGTTATAACAAGTTCGTATTACATAATTTTAACGATAGAAGTAAAAAAGTCACAGGAGATTAGGTAGCTGTGAAATCAAATAAAATTATGGAGTATTTTGGAGAATTTAAAAGGTGTCTGAGAGCACAGTTTAGGAAGATTAAAGAAGTGGCAGGATAATGCACGGACTGGGAGGAGAGAATGGAAAGAAAGAGGCCATTCCCTAAGGAAATATATACATACATATACAGGCCAGAGAGAAAGGAACAAATTCCAGATATGCTTCTAAGAAAAAAAAAATCAAAAGTCCTTTAATGACTGACTGAATCTAGGAAAAAAAGGAATGAGTATTAAAAACAACAAGCTTTTGCACTTGAGCGCTGAGGGCAAATGCTGACTGACTGATAAAGTTG
Organism: Myrmecophaga tridactyla; assembly: GCA_004026745.1. NCBI lineage: Eukaryota > Metazoa > Chordata > Mammalia > Pilosa > Myrmecophagidae > Myrmecophaga > Myrmecophaga tridactyla. The sequence goes on from PVIY010003139.1 coordinate 6,314, forward strand.
GACAGTGCAGTGTTTCCAGAAGCCTCTCCCATAATGAATTAATGAATCAATCATTTCCAAATACCTACTTACATTTATAATTATTAGATTATTTAAGATTTCACGTGTTAGCTGACAGGACTAGGGGCTGTAAGTTAAAGGCAGGTGTTGTCAGCACTTTGGAGTTTATTGGAACAAAAATAATTAAAGTGCAACTCTTTTCTTTCATTCTTGAGCTTACTGTCTTTTTTGTTATTTAAAAAATAAAATATGCCCACTCTAGGAAATTAGGAAAAAAAACAGAATTATAAAAAATTAAAAATTTCCAGATCACCACTCCATTTTCTACTTTGCATTAACAAGAAAGCAGTGTGGTACAGGGCACATGCTTAGGGCTAGCCCCCTTGGGTTTAAATCCTGGTTCTGTCATGTCCTGAGCCATATGACCTGGACAAATTATTCAACTTCTGTGTGCCTCAGTTTCATCATTTGTAAAGTGGAGGAGATACCAATACTTAACTACAGGGCTAAGTGAGTTAAAATACGTAAAGCATTTGGAATGGTGCCTGCCATGTAGTAAAGTGGACATTACATGGCAGGTAAATGTAATCTGTCATTTTATTAATATGCATACAAGAACTATAGTTATTTCCCAAAGTGTAAGTTATTGGAGAGTAGGAAAGTATGTTTGGCTATTAAAATAATTTGTTAAAAGACACAAATTCAGAGGGTGCACAGGTGGTTCAGTGGTAGAATTCTTGCCTTCCCTGCTGGAGACCAGGGTGTGATTTCTGGCCCAATTACCGCCCCCAAAAAAAACAACAACATAAATTCATCGTTGTTGTTGTTGTTGTTGTTTTCAGAGTGGGCATTACAGTCACACGATTCTTAATTCAAAAGCTGTCAAAACATACAGAGTAAAAGGTATATTTCTCTCCTATCCCTATCTTCCAGTCACACAGTTCTTCTCAGAGAAAACGAATGTTAGGGGGTTTTGCATGTGCTTTTAGAAATGGCATATTTACAAATATATTTAAATATTTCCCCAGCTCTCACTTCCAAAATCCCACACAAATGAAGGCATATTATATACATAGTGTTCTACACCTTGTGTTCCTTTTTTCACCTATCATCATGTTCTCACTAACACATAGTAGGGGTATTGTAATGATTAAAGGTTGTATTTCTCAGGGGATAATGCAGTGTTTCCCTTCTAAAAGGAATCCAAAGCTTACTCAACAGGAATTCAGACTTTTAGGACTGGAAAGAGATTTAGAGACCAGCCAGTCCACCTCTTATTTTACCAAAAGTTTTAAAGCCAATTCATATAATAAAGAAATGAATGAGTGAGTCAACTTAAAGGCGTACCCATAGCATTTCAATAAACAAAGTTTAAATGATAAGCCATCACAAGGGTAAAAAACAAAAATAGGGTCCTCTGTAGATTAGTTATAACTAATATTAGCAAAATAGTAATTGGTAGTTTTACAGCTTAAAAAGTGATTTTACACGCATTAGTTCACATAATCCTTTCGAATCTACGAGGTTGCCATTGTCCCCATTTTACACAAGTTACAACCAAGGTTATTTGTTTTAAGCACTAAATCTACTATAGCTGAATTAGTTATCTTTATTTATTTATTTTGAATTTATCTTTAGAGTTGCGTAAGACTCCTAAAATGCTCCTGAAAAATGGAAAATACTATTGAGACGCACAGATAGTAGAAATGGATTTATATGCAATCCAGGATACACTGAGTTTTATCACAGATTTAAAAAGATTCCTCACTGGAGTACGGACCAGAGGAAAGTGACTTCAGTGACATGAATCAGTCCCAGATACTCAGAGACAAGGAAGCTTCTGTCATTTAGCAAAGCTTAGGGGCCTACTATGTGTTACGCACGGTGCTAACGCCGGCACGAGTCTAACGATTCGGGCTGCACAGACAGGGCTACGCGCTTCTTCGCAGCGTCTTTGCGCACTCGCGAGCGCTATGCAGTCTTAGCCACGCGAGCCGGCTCGACACAATCTGACGACTCTCGTCTGGGTCTGCTTAAGGCTGGGGGGCTTCGCTCCCTTCCTTCGAAGGTGGCCCGGCTTCAAGTCTCCCAAGGCCACCCAGGGAACACTGTCCCTGTGGCAACGGCCCGTGGCATGTCCACGGACCCAAGCTCCAGAAGGAAGGAGAAGAGGAAGCTGGAGGCAAACGATGCGCATGTGCACCAGCGCACGCAGGCGCAGCCCCTCTCCTTCCTGATCGCCTCGCCCCACCTCCGGGAGCAGGGGTCCTGTCCCGCCCCCCGAGAGAAAAGGAGGGGTGCGACTGGACGATCTGGTTGTCCATCCGATCGGGGCCTCTTCTCCTCGACCCGATTGGCAGACAGCGAAAAGGCCCGTGCGCCGCGCTCTGCCGTCTCCTTTGAGGTGCAGAGCCACCGCGGAAGCTGCTATTGGCGGAGGTCTGGAGTCGCGACGGCTCACTTCCGGCGCCAGCCTCGACGATTCCTCCTCCGCCGTCGTCTTCAGCCTTCTCACTCTCCGCCCTTCCACCATGGCCGCCTCTGTGTGGTGTAGGGAGAAGCTGGTCCTCCGTGTCCTCCTATAGCGCTTACTGCCCCCCGTCCACCCTCAGGGGCCGGATCTAAAGGAGCCTCGCTCCTCAGCCCTTGGGGCAGCAGCCAGGAAGGTTTCCTACCCCCTACTTCAGGGGCAGGACGCCTCTTTTCCTCCACCCCTTGAAGCAGAAACTTAGGGCTTTCCCTCCTCTCAGGGTGAGAAGCCAGAAAGGGCTCCCCTTTCACTTTAGGGGCGGAAGCCTTCCCTATCCCTGCCACAGGGACACAGACCCTTACTCCACCATACTTATGAGCAAGAGCTAACGGCTTTCCTTCAGCACTGCCAGTCCAGAGGCAGACCCCAGAGGGCCATCCGCCTTCGTCGTCTCCGCAGGAGCGGCCTTTCGGAGAGGAGGGTGGGGAGGAGTGGGCAGGGGCCCGTCCCTTCTGCCCCGTCTGTCCCTCTATCCCCTGTCCCTGGCAACCCAGAGCTCCCTATTTCTAGGTCTTCCTTCCCACTCATCCACTCCCTGACCTTTTCCCGTCTCCGGGCTGCAGCCATGGAGTTACAGAAGGGAAAGGGGGCAGCAGCAGCAGCAGCAGCTGCTTCGGGAGCAGCGGGAGGTGGAGGAGGAGGAGCGGGAGCAGGAGCCCCAGGAGGGGGGAGGCTGCTACTTTCAACCAGTTTGGATGCCAAGGATGAGTTAGAGGAGGTAGGTGTGGGGGGTGGGGAAGGGAGCTAAGAAATTGGGTTAAGGAGGGATACTGGAGCGGATATGGGCCGCGATGGGGTGGGGGAGGAGACCTTCAGATTTTTTTCTAAGGCAACACAAACACTGCCCCAGACTTCCTGCTCCTGAAGGAAGAAGTGTGGGCCAACTTCCTGGACAGGTTGTCATAGTAACAGTAGCCACCAGGATTAAAATGGGTGGGGGGTGTTGGCATCCAGATTTACCAAATTTATTTTTGACATTCCTTTTCACGCACAAGTCCCGGCTATTCTTAACGTCAGCCCTGCCTCAGACTTAGGTCATGTATTGAGTTGAGAAGTAGTGTATGTGAGTCGGGGTGGGAGACTGGGGATGGGGGTGGAAGAGCTGGTAGGAGCTTGCAGCAGACCTTGACCCCTCCTGTGAGATGGTATCATTGATTGCATGCAGACAAAGCCAATTGCCAGCCATACCAACTGGGCATTTAGAATGAGTGGAAACTTAGGGAAAAATGAGTAGTGTTTAGTTAAATAACATTTACCACAGCCCCAGGTGCGGGGGTGGATGAGGCATAGGACACTCAACTTCAGAAGCAGATAGCACATACACAGGAACGCACAGGTACTGAGAAAGTGGAAGAGAGGGAAGGTTCCCAATGAATGGGATAATTGACCCTTCCTGGCCCTTCTGCTTATTCTTCTTGCCCACATTGCTGGCCACAAACTCCTTCCACTTCTACATGAGGAGACATGCTTAGAAATATGGGAACCTAATTAAGACATGATTGCTGAACTATTTGTAAACTCGAATACGTTCATCTCTTGGTTATCTGGGGATAGACTGAGCAAATTAGCAGAGGCTTTGGCTTTTCACTGGCCACTGCCCTACTTCTAACTTTGTCATTGTGTTTCTCAAATATTAAGAGAATGAGCAGGCAGATGGGTGAAATTCGTATTTTAGATTTGAAAAATGTTAGGTCAGATACAAACGTGCAAAATACTAGCTTTGGGGAGGATTGTGAATCAAGAGATAGAGAATGTCTACTCACAGATGGCATCCCATCTTACTCCTCGCTCCCCTCTATGATACTGTGTGCATTTAGACAAATTTGGTTTTTTGATATTTTTCTCAGCTAAGGTAGATCTAATTAAGAACATAAACGATGCTTCTAAAACTAGTGTAGTCCCAAAACAAATGAAAAATGACTTTAGGATTGCCTGGCAATTTGAATTATCCACTTTTAAAAAACAGCCACTCTCATTGTCAAAGTATTTATGAGCCCTGTGTTTTAGTACTGGAGCTCTAGAATTGTAGAAAGTTGACTGCCTTTGATCGATTTGGGTAGGGTGGTAAAGACCCCAAGGGTTGGGTGAAAAGCTATTTTTTCCACACCCTGATTCTAGGAGGAATCATCCTGCCTCAGCTCTAATTTGTACCACAGGGTTGTATTACATTCTCTTCTGAGCTAGTAACGTGTTTGCTATTAAGTGAAGTGATATGGCAGGAGGGAGATCACAAATGAGAGGAAACATTTATTATCTTGTTTTTTTGGGTTGTCTGAGAGTGAACTTTCAGCTGTTTCCAGGGAGGAGGGACAGGGAGGGTTTTTTTCCTTTTTCTGATTTCCTTCATGGTGTAGATTTTTCCCAGCACTTCTCAAGCTCTCTTCTTCTTTGCCCTTTGTCCTTTGCATTTGAATTTTCCAGCAAGCCTTTCCACACCACTTTCCCCCATATGTGTGGATGTGTTATCCTCATTGGACCAGAATGTCTCTAAGGGCAAGAATTATTGGCCTCTTCCTCTGGGTCTCACTATAGATCCCTGCACATAGAAGTTCAAAACCTATTGTTACTCTGTTGCCCTCTGCTTGTCCTGGCTTGGTTATTTCTCATCATGGGCCTGCCTGTTGCCCAGGAGCATACAGGTAGCTTTCTGAACATGTATGCCAACTGAGTGCAGAGTTTGATAGGAAAACAGGATGGGAGAGACCCAAGGTCTGCCTTCCAGAGCTCATCCTGTAAAGGTTGAATTAACACACTCAACAAGGAAGGTTTAAAAAAAAGATTAGGGTATTGGAGCTGGATATGAATGGGAAAGGCCCTTTGGAGGCCTGGTGAGGAACATCCAGGCAGGGACTGTAACTTTTTTACCCTAGGGAGCATGTGTTATGTCCTTTCTCCTCCTTGGCCCTGTTCTTCTCTTTGAAGAAAGAATTCTTCTTGCCCACCCTTTTCCGATTTGGGGAGGGAATATGTTAAAAATAGTGCTGGAGAATGAAGTTCAGAGTATGTAGCTTCAGGTCTCATGAGCCTTCACAATTCCTGGTTATTTCTCTGCTGAGAAGGGACTGGTGGTCCATTTTGAAAGCAGGGTGAAGGCAGGATCCATCCATTGCCTAAGGTCAGAACTTCCTTTTAAGCTCTGGACAGGTCTCAGGGTTGTATTTGGTGAGAGGTATGACCCTTCCAAGTTTTCCTCAAGGAATAATGCATACTCTTATTGGTGAGGAATACCTGGGGTTGACTTTGAGTCATATCTAATTTTTTCCCCTTAATTCCTCATTTCACATAGAAGTGACTCTTGGTTGTAGAGTACTTGGAACTTTGCTGTACTCGACAACTCCTTACTAATGTGGGTCCTTGGGGATTTTTTTAGATTGGATCATATCTTTTCTGTTTTGAAGACAGTAGAATTCAGCCCGTTGAGGCCACTGACTTCCCATAAGGAGCAATATTTAATATACCCTCTTTACTAGACAGGATATTCGCTTGGCTGAAGGAGCCCAAGAAGGGGCCTGAGAGGTTAGAGGAACGCTCTAACTTCAGTCCCCAGCTTCAGGTATATCCTGGCAAACTGGAAGGCCTCCCTCACCTGCACTACCTCCATTCCATTGACTGCTGCTGTCATGGAAACCATGGTCAGGTAGCCATAGTACTAGAAAAATTAGTTCTGGAGCTCCCAGAGATGGTAAATATTTACTCACCTCTCTGAGGTGCTGTTGTGGAGGGTTTACTCTGAACACAGCCATTTCTACCAGCAATTCTTGTAAACTGCCTTTATGATTTGATTTTTACTGAGGGCCCCTGAAAACTGGGGGTACTTCTACTTTAGTGCAGGGATCTGGCTTTCTCTGAGCCTATTTGAGGGGTTTGGTCCTTCTGTCACCCTGAATGATTTGTAATCAATTCTCCCATCATAGTTTTGAAAAGTACTCGCTGTAGTTCGGGAAGAGCAGCATCTTCTGTACTTCTGTGGCCTGGGAGGGACTGGCACATGTCTTTCCTCGTTGCTTTTATCTGCCTATCCAAATTCTTGACTTTCCTGCTTTCTACATCCTGCACTGGGCCTTCCTGCTCCAAGAGGCCACTTCTCTCCTTGACTGGGCAGTGACCCATGTAATTGACTCAGGCCTCTAACCAGAGCCTAGAATACCAGGAGGGGCCTAGCAAAACCCTGCTCAGTCCAAAGTCTGTGTGCATTAGATCCCAGCCAGAAACTCGGCAGCCATAGGGCCGTGCATCCAACTCTGCAAGATGGTCTTGTACAGATCCATTAGTCAGGTCTTCTCCCTTCTCCCCTTCCTTTTCCTCTTCCCTCCTAAAAGGCTAAAAAGCAAACATTTGAGGAGGTTAAGTAGGGGAGGAAGCTTTTCAGTTCAGTCAAGGGTTTACCCATATCCTATAGTATGATTTAGTTTTCAGGAATCTTTAAGAACTTGCTGGCCCATGTTTTCAGAGGGTGGGGAGGTAGTCCTCATCGATTTAGTTGTGTGATTGCCGAGGTTCTCCACAAATTGAATAGATTCTGATTCAATTGAGTCTATCCTATGAGCTTTTACATGTTTAATCCTCAGAGTACCCTTGTGATATAAATATTATCTCTTGTTTTTCAAACTAGAAAACCAACGTTTAGAGAGACTGAGTAACTCTCAAGTTTGGCCTTACAGTAACAGGTGGATGGTGGGGTTTCTCTGTGCTATGCTTCCTGTCAGTCCAGTTGTTCATTAGCCAGTTGCTGTTTAGCTTTTCTTGCTCTCCTCTAGTTCCTCTGTTTCAGCAGAGGTTTCTTCCTTTGAGTAGGAAGCAGTATCTAGAATTTTAGGATTCTGTACTGCTCCCTGCTCCCTAACTCTCTCCACTCTGAAACTGTTTGTTAACCTAGGCTGGGTAAAGGAGTCCCACAAGAGCTTCCCTGGTCTGGACCTGGCAGCTGGAGTCATTGATGTTCCAGTTGTTGATAAGTATCTTGGGTGGAGAGGGATAAGATTTCAAAAGAGAGAAACTCCAGCCTGAGGTTTTTCCTTTCCTCCCCGCTGGACGAGATAATGGCTCTCAGAGTTTGTGGGAGAGGAGGATTAGGAGACTCACAGCTCAGCTTTCATGTGATCTCACAGCTCCCCTTCACAAGTACGAGGTGCTTTTTATTAAGATTGAGCATGCTGATCTGACCTAATTTGGGAATATAGTCAGAATGATGTGGGGTGGTGAAGTTGTAATGCTTTCGAACCCAGTAGTTTGAAGTGGCTTTGGGCTTAATCCATTTTGAAGCTTTGTAGCTACAGGAACTCCTTGCTTTAACCCTCAGTTCTGCCCTGCACCACTTAGAGATCTTAGACAGGGATGGACATAGGCAACCTCAGGATGATGTCACAGGAGAAGCGTGATTGTCATTCATTCCTAGATCTCTTTCCCATTTTCATTAGTCCCACATGATGCTGCAGTAGGACCAGTTCTTGACAGGATGTTTTGTGATGACCCCTAGGATCAGGTGGAAGTGAACCTAATAAATTTTCATCCTAGTCCTGCCTGCTTTTGTCCCAGCATCTTCATTACTCGGAATAGGGAAGTGCCTTTCCTTGAGTAGTTTTGGGGTTAATCCTCAAGATGAAGTTTTGAAGGACTCAGGAAGTTTTTTTAGTATTAAATGCTTTTGGAACAGGGATGAGTGAGCAAGATCTTATAGTGCTGAGCACATGCCATGTTAGGATTGGCCTTTGGCACTGGAGTGGCCCTTGAATAGACGTTGATGCTGCTGTCCCCACCTTTGTGTTTCCTCACACTTTGTTTTTTAAAAAGTATTTTAAACTTTTATGTTGGTGATAAAATCTATATAACATATACTTTGCCATTTTAACCATTTTTACATATACAATTCATTGGCATTAATTACATTTACAGTGTTGTTCAGCCAGTTCTACTATTTCTAAGACTTCTTTGTCATCCCAAACAGAAACTTTTACCCATCAAGTAATAACTCCCCATTCTCCCCTCCCCCTTCCCCCTGATAACCACTAATCTACTTTCTGTCTCCATGAATTTACCTATCCTAGATATTTTATATAAGTGGAGTTATAATATTTGTCCTTTCGTGTCTGGCATAAGATTTTCAAGGTTCATCCTTAACGTAGCATGTATCAGAACTTCATTCCTTTTTACAGCTGGATAATTTTCCATCGTATTGTGTTTTTAACTTTTGGGGGGAAGTTTCAAACTTAAAAAGGTAGAGAGAATAGTATAACCCCATGTAGCTATCACTCTGCTTCAGTGCTCACCTGGACATGGCAGTCTTGTTTTATCTCTCCAGACTGCTCTGGATTCTTCTGAAGCAAATTCAAGACATATCATTTCATTTGTAAAACTTCGTATGTTTGTGAGAGAAAACTTGTTTTTTTTAAAACATGGCCACAGCGCCATTATGATGATATTAACTTTGATGACTTGAGTAAGATGGTGCTTTCCAGGTTTTTCTGCAGATATTATTTTTCCTTTGTAATTAGTAAGTATTTTATAGAGAGATGCCTTAATCCTGTGTAAATATCTTCTTTCCTGTGAAATTTTCACCTACTGATTTTAGCATCCATTGACGATGTTTGCCTGAGTCAATTATCACTCCCATCATTCCTTCTATATATATTATTAGTTTGCATTCTACTCTAAGAAAGAGCTTTCCCTTTTCTTTTATTTATTATGTATGTATTATCTATGTATCAGTATGCGTTCATGGATTCTTATTTTATTCAGTGGGTTAATATCTTAAATCTCTTAATATAGGTGTTTCCCTGCTCCCTTTTTTTTCCTTGCAATTTATGTATTAAAGATACCAGGTTGCCTGTCTGGTTTTCACATTCTGAATTTTTCCTGATTATAGCCCCATGATGACTTTAGCATGCTCACCTGTCTCATGTTTGATTTTTTTTTTTTTTTTTTTTTACTTTTTTGGGGGAGCAAAAAGTGCTCCATAGGTGGTGGTATGACATACTCTTAAATTTTTTCTTACCCCTTCACAGAGACTGGAAAGGTGTATGAGCATTGTTACATCTATGACTGCTGGTGTTTCAGAGAGGGAGGCCAATGATGCCCTCAATGCCTATGTAAGTATAGTACTCTCCTCACGTCCCTGCTTCTTTGAGAGCCCTGAAACATAAAAAAGAAGGAAAGAACAAGTGGCTAGGAATTAGGGGAATTAGTTCATGTCCTGCCTTCACGAACCATCTTTCACAGCTTTTCTCTCTTCCATCTGTGGGAGTCCATCTCTTGGAAGCTTAAGCATCTTTAAATAACAGTCTTGGTGAAAAAATAACTTACAGTTCTATAGTGATTTCTTCGGAAAGCAGTCACACATATTTGATCTTTTACATTTCGTAATCAACCTGCATGATTGGAAGGATTTGAAATAGTATATGTAAAGGACTTGGAATAGTCCCTGGCACATAATGAATGGTCAGTAAACATTATGTACTACTATTAGTCTATTATTCTTATTTATGTCTTCGCTTTACGAATTTCAGAGGTTCAGTGATTTGCCCAAGGTCATGGTTGGGTCTCTGACAGATCTAGGATCAGGGCCTTGGTCTCCCGCTTGTGAGTCAGGTGCAGCTGTTACTCCATGACTGACTCTTTGCAGCTCCCTCTCTACTGAAAGCTGTTAAGGTTTGATAAAGGTGATGGAAATTTTTTTTTCCCTCGTTTTAGACATTCTCTTTACTTTCTGTTCCTGGCCTGTATTAATCCTTGGAGAAAACAATAAGGGTCTATCCCTTCCCTCTACCTTGTTCCTGACACAGATGCCCCATCACTTTTAGGAGGAAGAAATGACTAGATTTAAGAATTGATGACTCCTCTTTGCAGGTTACTCAGGAGTCCCAATTCCTGGAACAAACTTTATCTAAGAACGTTCTCCCCATGAGTAACAACTGTTTTTTTCCTTCCTCATATCGCAGGTGTGCAAAGGCCCTCCCCAGCATGAGGAAATCTGCCTGGGTCTCTTCACGCTAGTCCTCACTGAACCTGCCCAAGCCCAGAAGGTAAGATTGCTTGTTCTGGGTCTATAAACCCTTCTCAGATGAGATCTGTGGTCTGTGGTAGAACTTACAGTTTAACTGGAATAATATCAGACCCTGGTTCTTCTGACCAGAGCTGCTTTTTACTCTCAGTGAATTGGTCATTCTCTAATTGAAATCCTTTGTCTGTTTTTAGATTATAAGGCTAGAATCTAAAAAGGCATGAAAAGGCAGTCATGAGAGTGGAAAAACATTTAAAGAATTTTAAAGTTTATCTTCATGAAGCAAGGCTAAAAGAGTTGGGATTTAATTCAGAGAAGAGAAGACCATTACTAGCTTCTCTCACTTCGATGCAGTTTGAGTGAAAATCAGCATTTTCATTGAACACTCACCTGATGCACTTTGAAACTGTTGGTAAACCATTTTTTTGTATCTGAGTGATATAATGGATATAAGTCCATTCGGGTTCTTAACCGGAAGAGAGTGACCTGTAGTTTGTGGGTTCTATCACTGGCAGGCGATTAGAAGGCAGGCTTAAAATTGCAGCAAGTACAGTTTCAATTAGACAGCTTAATGTCAGATAACTGATAGAGTAATAATGTATGTTTAAAAGAATGCTGGAGCATGCTGGGATAAAACTCCCTGAAGAAAGGTGTATGAAAACTAGTCTGGGGTTTTTCACAAACAGGGGCATCTCCTTTATTTGGAATGGTTTAAGTGGGATCCTTCCTTGAGATGAAGGACTAGTCAGGATGATCTCTTGGGATTCTGTACTTTCTGTAATTAAGTAGTAACATTCAGTCTTCTGCTTCTCCAGATTTTCCCTTTTCATCAATTCTGTGTCCTTTGAATCTTGACATGATGGCTTAGAAGTATGTCTGTTATCTGACATTAACTGTGTGACACTAACTGAGAAGGGCTCAGAGTGGGGAATTTAATATTCTCATTGGCTCTTCTCTGAACAAGAGGGGTGTGGAGAGAAACTCACATAGAATGAACATATGCTGTGTGCCCAGCAGTGCATTAGGCTCTCTCCAGGCAAGATTTCATTGAATCCTCTCAGGAAACCATATGAAGTTGATGGCTTTATCCTCTCCCCCCAAACATTCCTAGTTTACCTATGAGATAATTGGAAGTCAGTGAAATTAAGAAGAACCAAAAGAAAATCATCCCCAGGGACAAAACAGGATGCCCATAGTACTCTGGCAGAGCTACTTAAATCAGTCTCAGGGGAAGGATTTATGGGCATGGGAACTGATGTATTTATATTCCCCTGGTGCCAGCTGGAGTAGGGTCTAAGGTGAAGGAGGGCAGTAGCGCACCAAGTATTCATAGTTCTTGGTTTCCCAGGAGAGCCAGGCCATTTTAGGCTGGGACTTTGATGAGTTACCAGTTTATTTGCATACTGAATGTATCATAAGGATTCCCAAAGACAAATGAATGTCTCCAGTTTGGTGTTAAACAGTGATATGAACCAGCCCAGCCCTCTATTTTTTTTTTCTTTTCTATCATTTTGTTTTATTCTATTTCAGCCCCTCTATTATAAATAAATAGCTGGCAAACATGGGGGTAGAGGGGTTGGGATTTAGGTTTAATTTTCTCTTGTGTGAATTTTTATAATGCAATTAGAATCTCATTAGTCATCTCAGTGCAAATTAGTCTTGCTTGCTGGGAAGGGAAGATTTTGTAGTTGTCGTTCCCCCACCCCCCCACCCCATACACACACACACAGATAGGATCTAAATCAGTCAGGGTAAATTAGTAAACTTCAGTGACTTCAGTGTAGGGCAGGGTGTGTGTGATTTTTCTAGCTTTTTCCCTGGTCTGGCAGTGAGAGACCTTAGGGCTCTGGGTTTTAAATGCTTCTTACGCCATGATTTTGGCCATTCAGACATATCAAGAGACTAGAACATCTCCTCTTGTTTTTCCCCATGCCAGCCCCATGAGGGAGGCCCAGGTCCTCTGGGGAGATGGAACATCTTGCCTGGGATCTCATAGCTAGCTAGTTAAGAGCTGTGCCAGCATCCATGCTCACATGGAAAAATTTGGAAATGAAACTTTTACTTGGAAACTTTTACTGTTTACCTCCTAGACCAAGCTGCAGACCAGGCCTCTTCTGACAAAGCGGGTAGAGGCAGGGAATTAGGAGGACATAATTTTAGGGGAGTGAGGAACTGTCAGGTGGTGATTCATTTAGAGATCTGGAGCCAGATCAGAGGCTGGTGAAAGAATTAGTACTATATCCCCCTAGGTCTTTCAGCATTCTTGTTATAAAGTGCAATTATCTTGTGATACACTTCTGTCCTACCAGAGTTTTAGGTGGGAGTTATGATGAGAACTGATACTGGTGGCATTGTGTTAGGTTTCAACTTAAAGCAAGAAGACTTTTTTTCTAAAGGTTTGTTTGGGGTTAATTCTGACTCTGCACTAGAAACCTTAGGTTGGATTTGAGATTGAGTTATTCCTGAATCTCCACAGGCTGTGAGGTGGGGAATGTGGAGAAGGTGATAGTGGAAACTGAGTGTTGAACCCATTTCCCTGCTCTGGGAAAGCATGGGCTAAGGATTGGCTCAGTGCTTGTGGGCAGTGTTCAAGGAGCTAGCACTAGCTCTCTGGGATTTTTTAGTGGGTGAAACTAGGGGGAAGATTGAACAGGTGAACAAGATAACTCAGTTAAGAATGCAGGTCACATATTGGTAGAGAGTGGAGTGTGCATGGGGTGGATTTTGTTTCATTTTTGCCTTCCTGGCTTGCATCTGTCTTCTTGGCAGTTCTTATGAATGTTTATATTCTTTGAGTTTATTTGATTCTGACTTGATGTCTGAACTGAACAACTGGGAGGCCTGGCTAGGGTGCTTTTGTGAGGGGGAAGCTGAGCTGGAAGCCTAAGCTTCTGTGCAGGGTCTAGCAGTTAGTAGATGGTAGTTTTAGAAAGAGCTCTAAAATCAGCACCAAGGTCTCTTTTCATAAAGCCTCAAAGACCCAGGTCCTAGCAGTTCTTGGTCTGGGCAGTTCTTCCAGCAGGCAGCTCCAGAAGGAAAGTTAGAGGCTAGGCTGCAACATTTTATCTCAGCATGGCCAGGAAGATAGATGTGCTCCCTAAGCCCCACCCTTTCCACCTTTCCTTTCTTTTTGAGACTCTGCTTCTCTTCTCTATCCCTACTGAGTTTTTTCCCCATCTGTTTCTCTTCCAAGCCAGTCAGCAAACTAGCACAGAGATCGATGAGGCAACTGGCAGCATCAGGCATATGACACTCCTGGTACTTGGCTGCCACGTGTTACTAGTAGTTATGGTTGATAAAGATCCCGGATGGAGCATTGAATTAGGCAGACAGACTCTGTTCTCTTCCTCTGACCCTGTGTCTCTTCAGAGACTTGATCTCCCTCCCCGTCCAGGGTCTGTTCTGCATTCCTGAGATTTCTGCTTTTGAACAGACAGGGCTCCTCTCTAGTTATTAGCATCCCTATCTTTAGCCTGACACTGAGTTTCCTCCTGCTTCTGCGTCCTTCCTCATCTCTCCCTACTCTCTGGCTTACCTCTGGGGGAGGCCGAGGCTGAACTATCAACATTGGCTGATCAGCACTTTGACAGTAGGTCACTGTGCCCTCTTATCTTTTCCGTGTTTTCTTGTTTCTGTTATTTTTTTTAATTGAGGTAAGATTTGCCTGACATAAAATGAGCCATTAACTGTTTTATAGTGTACAGTTCAGTGACCTGTAATAACGTTCACAAAGCTGTGCAGCCATCACCACTGTCTAGTTCCAAGACATTTTTGTCACCCCTAAAGGAAACCCCATTAAGCAGTCCTTTCTTATTTCCCCTCCCCCACCCCTTGCAACCATTGGTCTGCTTTCTGTCTATGAATTTACTTATTCTGAATGTTTCCTATAAATGGAATCACACAATATGTGATCTTTTGTGTCTGACTTCTTTCATGTAGCATAGTTTTTTTTTGTTTTTTTTTTCTTTTGGGTGCATGGTCCGGGAATCGAACTTGGGTCTCACACGTGAAAGCCGGGCATTGAAACCGCTAAACTACCTGTGCACCCATGTAGCACAGTTTTTAAGGTTCATCCATTAGTTGTAGCATGTGTCAAAACTACATCCCTTTTAGTGGCTGAATAATATTCTGTTGTGTAGATGTAACACATTTTGTTTATCCATTCATCCCTTGAGGAACATTTGGGTTGTTCCACCCCTTGTTTATATTTCTGATCTCCCAGCCCTCACCCCAGATGAAATCAGAAAAAAAAATTCTCCTGTGAGTATGAAAACTTTATTTATTGTGTATGGGGTATTTCCGTGTTGATATTGTGGTCAATCATTTGGTTTGATGTAAGGACAATAGACACAGGAGGAAGTGATAATAGCCAAGCTCCTGGGAGTTCCTAATCACACCAGCATCAGGGAGCAGCTGGCCTGGAGGGCCTCTCCTTTTTCTGTGCTTGTGATGAAAAGGTTTAGAAGTGTAGTAGCCTCAAAGCTATGGAATCACAATCTTACCTCTACCCCTAGCAGCCTTTTCTCCTTTTAATTATTTCTAAGATTGGCGTAAGAGGTGGGTAAGAGCTTGGAATCTAGATACTGCCTGGATTTGAATCCTGGTTCTTCTTATCTCCTTGGTGGCCTGGGGCAAGTTACTTTCTCTTCTCTATGCCTGTTTGTCATCGGTAAAAACGGGGCTAATGATAAATAGTACCTATTTCAGAGGGTTGCTGTATGGGTTAATGCAGTACTATATATAATAAAAAGGACAATGCCAAGTATTTTAGCTATTATTATTATTATTGTTGTTGATGGCACCCTTTCTACTAGCCTGCAGGGGTTCGGAGGTGCTATTAACCTAATTTGTACCCTTTCTGATGGGACCCTGACAGGGTAGAACTCATCAGGCTTAGCTACTGAGGGCCCCTAAGGTGTCCCTCCAGTAGTCGGGTCTCACTAGAGAGGCAGGGTGAAAAAAACTTGAGGAAGGGAAGCAGTAACATTCACAAAAGAAATTAGCATGCCCTTCTTCACTTCCCCCAGCCTGGAGGACCCCTCCTTTTTCACTGTTTGGCTGAAGCAAAGAGCAGCCCAGAGAAAAGAAAGATATTTAGTTGAAGAAGCTTAGTTTTAGGAGGTGCTCATTCTGTCTGGGGCCCTGGTTCCTGGATACTCTTACCTTAGCACTTCTAGCCCTGATTGCATCTGACTGGGGCAATATTGGTCTAAAAGACTCTTTGGGATCCTTTCCAGCCTGTTCAACTGAACCCATTTGGCAGTGACCTTTTACTGGCAGAGAAAAAGCAGATGGCCTCCACCTGGTTTTGCTCAGCTTGTGGCATCAAACAGTGTGACACTTCCTAAGGAGGGAGGTAGGGGAACAGGGATAAGACTAGAAGCCTTGCCCAGCAGGCTTTCCTGCCTTATTAGAGAGGGTAGTTCAGTCCCTTTTCCAATTCTCTGTGACAGACAAGGGGTAGGTTTGGGATGGAGGGGCCCTGTGCAAGGAAAGCATCCAGAATAGAAATTTTATATTACCACTCTGTCCCACTGGCATTGTTAAACTGTCAGAGGCTAGGGGTCAGGGGGCCCGTTGTGGATCAGGTTGGGAGCCTTATCCTCAATTTGCTCACAATCCTTACTTCTCACAGTGTTACCGAGACTTGGCTCTGGTGAGTCGTGATGGCATGAATATTGTCCTGAATAAAATCAACCAGATCCTTATGGAGAAGTACCTGAAGTTGCAGGATACCTGCCGTACTCAGGTAAGGCCAGAAAGAGAATCCAGCTCAAAGATATGACAAAGGATAGAGCCTTTCTCTTAAGGGGAAAGGAAGGTGGAATTGGGGTAATACATCCCTATCATTGTGCATATAAATTATGATGTGACTGAATTAGCCCCTTTCTCAAATTCACAGCCTCTGCTGTTCATGTGTCTTTTCCTTTCTCCTTTAGTTGGTGTGGTTGGTACGGGAATTAGTGAAGAGTGGGGTTCTGGGAGCGGATGGTGTTTGCATGACATTCATGAAGCAGATTGCAGGTGAGTTTGATAATAGGATTGTGAAGAAGAAATAAAATAAGCCCCGAGTCTAAATTCAGGCAATAGAGAATGACTAAGTGCCTGAGAGACTCAATTCCTGGGTCACTTTGATGCTGTTCTGATGCAGATGTCTTGTGGCCATAGATGTTGCAGAAATAAATAATTGAAAAACCACAGGGGTCCTTTTGAAGCAATAAGTCTCACCTCATTTTCCCTTCTGTCAATCCACGTCTTGACGTAAAATATTTGGCCTGTTTTAGCTAGTCCTCACTCTGGGGTTTTGAGGCATATCAGGAAGAGGAAGAAAAGTAAGGGCAGTTTATCTGTTCCCATGTTCAGTGTGCTCTCAGAAATCCAAGCATCTTCCCTGACTCCACCCCCATGTTCTGAACATTTGCTCCTTAATAATTATGTCATCTGATTGGGGCCAGTCTGAGGGACAAAACTGTATCTCAGAACAGACCCTGACATTTAAGTTCTGTTACCGTTTTGGCATCAGTGACGTCTCTCTGAGCCACTGAAGATCCAAGAGGCCTGCCCAGACGACCTCTTCGACTCTCAGAATGCATGTGTTTGTTTAAAACTGACTCTGCTTCTTTATTCTGCCATTTGCCCCTTGGTGCTTTGCTGTCTCTGTAGGATTTGTGTAGCATTGATGCTCCTGTTTTGATGCGTATGAACCTCAGTTGGGGTGATATGTGATAATGTGAACATTGGATTTTTAAACTGGGACCTGGGGCAAGGCAGAGGATCATTGTGCTGGCTATTTTTTGGCCTCTTTCCTGGCACTTTTCTTCCCTGCTTGGTACTCCCAGTCCCCACTTCTCACCCTAAGATTTTGGTCTGGCTTTGCTGCATGTTAATTCTGCCCTCAGGAAGTTCAATAGCAAGCACCGAAAACTATATTGTACTTGGAAACAAGAGGCCCTTGGCCTGCTATGAGCTTGAGCACAAAATTCAGGACATCCAGGTGCTGTGTTGCTGCTGTTGGCAGCCACCTGCACCTCTCAGGCCTGATCTGAGCTAGCACCCCTTCTTTCCAACCTTGGGCTTCTTGTGTCTCCTTCCCAGACGTTCCCTTTCAAAGGTCAAAGTGCTCCAACTCCAACTCCCAGTCTATGGAAGACTAGCAGCTCTGGTCTCTGGAAAAATCCAGAACCTTCCCTTTTCTCTGGGGGTAAAGGGAGAAGCTTTAAAGACTGACAGAACCAAAGGCAATTTATTCCAATACTCTGGACAGCAGTGATGGGAAAATAGGGATGGATCAGCAAGACGAATGAAGAAATGAATTTGATTAGCTGAGTCACTGATCAGAGCCATTCTGATTCTCTTATTTTTCCTGTTTTGAAATCAGGTGGGGATGTTACAGCAAAAAATATCTGGTTGGCAGAGAGTGTTCTTGATATCCTGACAGAACAGAGGTAAAGTCCACCATGAATGATAGGATAAGAGCCAAATATGGCCTTGGGGGTGTGAGTGTGGAAAATGGAGATGAAAGGATTGTGTAAAAACTTGGCAGGGGCCCCAAAACATGTTAAATTAGAGAGGGGGGGGGCATGAAGCATCAATACCATGGTGTGGCCCTAGAACTGAAGGAGTGGGAAAAGAAAGTCTTTGCTAAAATATTTCAGAGCCCAGAAAAAACTGGCTTCATCTGATAAGGGTTTATTTTTGATCCAGACTCCTTGGAATGTTTATCTGTGGGGGTTAGGGTGGGGAAGAGAGAATGAATGAGCTCAGAAGAGTGCGACCAGCCAAACACCCAGGCCTGGCAGGTACCCTTTCTCCCTTCTAAGCTTCTCAGTCCAACCTGTGCTCTCTGAAGTGAATGGGGGGGTGGGGTGGGGGGAAAGCAGGGTGGAAAGAAGAGCAGAAACCAACATGCGCAGCTCAAGTTTACACATAGGATTTGGAGGCTTCGGTGGTAGAGAGTATGAGGAGGGCATATTGAGCTTTCTGACTGATGCTTCCCCCTCCCCTTCAGAATTAAGGACCTGGAAATTTTATAAGGTCTGCTCCACATCTGAACTTGCTTGGGTGTGAGGTCTTCCGCTTGGTCCTGTGACCTAAGACTTCCTGTTGCTTGATTTTAGAGTCTGTTTTTGAGTGAGGACACCAGAGTAGTCAAATGATTGAGAGTAATAATATCCAAATTTCCTATGCTTGAAAGAAGAATGGATCTCCTCTCATTATTCAGACCCTTGTGAAAGAGATGGCTGTGTTCTTTGCTTTGCCCAAGCTTGAGTGCTGTGCCAGGTCTGCTGTGCAGTGCCACCTAGTGTTCCAGGCATGCATGTGCAGCTGCCTCTGGGGCTGGAGGCATGTCTTTTCATTGTTGGTACCTTCACACCAGCACACAAGGTCCTGGCGATTTCCTTCCAGGTCTCTGCTTCTCCTGGGTTCTGTTCCTTTAACCTCTCTCCTGCTCTTCATTAGCCTATAACAGAACCCAGATAAATTAATTATCTTCGCTGGCAGTTTTCCTAAAAAAGTGATTTTCCTCCTTTTATTCCTGGTGTCAAGCATCTCCCTGTTTCCATACCTCAAAGCTGAATTTCCCTAATTTGGGCAATTACTGCTCAGTCTTAGTCTACATCAAGTAATTGCCAGTCAGCGCTCCAATCTTTTTTCCCACCTTCCAAAAAACTCTTGTCTTTTGGTACCTAGAAGTTTAAAACTGTTCCTCTTCCATACCCTTCCTCTCATGCCCTTCCAAGTGTTTCTAGGGCTGTGGAGTTGAAAGTTAAGTGGGTATGTTTGTTTAGGAGGAGGGGGCTCCCTGGTGTCCTTGGCTTGTGCTTTCATTCAGTGAAAACAGGCCAAAGTGTTTTAATTAGGTGGCTCGAGGACTTTTCTGGATTCAGGATATTGCCTTGCTGGATTAATTAAATTCCCTGTCTTCCTCTTCCAGTTCTCTTCCTTTCAGCAGTGGTGCTAAAGCTTTTACAAACTACCTGCGTGGGGGAGACAACTCCCCAATTTTGGCACAGAGACAACATTGAAGGGTTGTCAGAATCGCCCTACTCTGTCTTTCTCTCTACTTTTGAAGCAGCAGGGAACAAATAATTCTTCATTACCCTTTTCCCCAGGGAAATTCTAATACCCTTGGGACAGTGGGCTTTGCCATCCAAAATCATGTTATATTTAGTTTGTGATTTAGGGCAGGTGACTCACTGTCTGGGGGTGAGGTCAGTGGCTAGAGAGGGGTCCAGGAAAAAGCTTGTGGCATGATGGGTTGCTGGTGACATGCATAATAGAAGAGCTGGCACAGTGTGTGCCGAGAACTCCAGGGTCCTGAATAGGTCTTGGGACTCTCCGGTGGGTCCTCAGACCACACTGAAAATTGCTGACTTAGAGTCTCTTAACAAAACTTTTTTTCCCATCATCTGAACTGGGTAGAAGCTGGACCTTCTCTCTGATACTTCACACAGTGCTTGACACATGACTGGCACTCAGTAAATGTTTGAAAGAATAAGTCAACAAACAAAATTCTTTTATTGGAAGTCAAGTAATTATGTGGTAAGAAGAGACCACTTTCATCCCATACATACCCTTTTTGGGTATCAGGTAAAGAGAGTTAGGGAATTGTCCGTACTTGTTTAGCTAGGTGATAGATGAAGAGTGAGTCAGCAAGGACCCATAAAACCTACTCCCAGCATCTGAACCATCAGGCATCTCTGAGGCACTGGGACCGTGTCACAGGGGCAGAGGGGCGGTGATTGGAGAGGGTTAGTAGGTCCAGTAGGGCTCAGATGCCAGTCTCCCCTAGGGAGTGGGTGCTCAAGAGCAGCATCCTCATCGCCATGGCTGTGTACACGTACCTCCGCCTCATCGTTGACCATCATGGGACCGCCCAGCTCCAGGCCCTACGGCAGAAGGAGGTGGATTTCTGCATCTCACTGCTTCGAGAACGGGTGAGGGACCTGGACAGAAACGATGTGGGGAGGTGAGACCCAGGATAGGATACCTCTGTAGGATATGTGTGGTGACCTGGGCCTGAGTCATCGTGTTGGAGAGATGGAGATGGTTTCTTTTCTTGGCCTCCCTACCCCCGATTCATTCTTAGACAGATGAGGGTGGAAAGGGTAGGTCATTGGTAGAGTAGTCCTAGTCCCTAGAAATGTTGTCTATGACCCTTGTGTCCTGGCGATTTTCCTGGTAAGCTTTATTGACACTGCTATGCTCCACAGACACAAGCTATCCTTGTGTACCCACTGTCACATCATCCCTCTCACCTCCCCTCCTGGGTAACTGCCCCCACTTAGTTGGGATTGCGAATAGTCCACTATCCACATCTCTGAAAAGGAAGATACCCTGGAGCTATGCTGTCCATAGATGGCTATTTTGATTAAAGCTAAATAAAATTAAAAATTTGAGCTCATTAGTTGCCTAAGCCACATTTCAGATACTCATTAGCCACATGTGCCTTTCCATTATTGCAGCGCATTTTGTTAGCGCTGTCCTAGAGTTTTGGGGTAGGTTGTCAACTTGCCAATCCCATCCTTTTGGATTAGTCTCCCTTGACCTGGGTCAAAACAGTTCTGGGTAAAGAGAAGAATAGATTAATAAGCAGGTTTCAGCAGTTCCCAGTAAATTCTCATCATGGCTGTCAGTCCCCAGCTTCCAGCTTTCTTCCACTCAACAGCTAGAAGCCAATCCCCAGGTTCCAGAAGAAATCATTTAGTCTCTTCGACCCTCTTTCCTTCCCTCCCTAGAACATGTTGTTCCCTTGTCCTGCCTTCAGCAGGTAAACAATACATGTTTTTATTCTCTTTCCTGCCCACCCCCACCCTCCTCCCCATCAAGTTCATGGAATGTTTAATGATTGGCCGGGACCTCGTAAGACTACTTCAGAATGTTGCTAGGATACCAGAATTTGAACTGCTTTGGAAAGACATTATCCATAACCCCCAGGCCTTGAGTCCCCAGTTCACTGGTAAGTAAGGGACTAGGCATCCTGGCCTTGAGAGGTGGGAGGTCAGTGTGTATGTCTGGCTTGAATCAAAAGGGCAAAGGTTAGTGGGTAGGAGAGTCCCTGGCTCCTTGGCAGTCAGATATAGGAAGCTTGGACAGGGCAGGCTCTGCCAAGTGCAGCTGGATGTGGGAATAGCTGAGGTGCAGAACAATTCATGTGGTTCCTAGACAGCCCCTACTTGGCAGACTCCTGCTGTCATTACTCCTGAGAACTGTGATCCTCCTCTTCCCTGCAGCTCTTTGGCTCAGGAGGTGAGCTGATGGCCGATTTCCAGTTTCTCTGAGTCCAGTAGGGGAGTCAGAGGTTACCTCGTGAGATTGAGTCAGCAGAGGGGCTGGAATTAGTCCTGTAAGAGAAGGCCCCTCCCTGGGATCTGTCTTGCCTGTAATTCGACAGATCCAACTTGGCCAAAATTCTCTAGCGGGGAGGGAAAGAGTCCCTGTATGCCTCCCTGTGACAGGGTCCTTTTCATATCCTTTCTCCCTTCCTAGGGTCCTACTTACCATCTGAACAGTAACCATACAGAGTTTGCTCCCCACCTTACCTTCAGCACACATGTGTGTACGCATACACACACACAAACTCAAAGCAATAGTTTGGGCACTGGCAAATCAGGAAAAAAGAGAAGAAAGTTCTGGTACAATCCAAAGCACCCCTTATGCTGAACATGTATTGAGTTATTTTGTATGTCTGCTTGTGTGCTAGGCACACATATTTTCTCTCATTTAATCCATGAGGAGAAGGAAGAAAGCCCAGATTTCCCGTATTTTCCCCCTAACTTTCCCACATGTTGCCATCTGGAATAATGTGAGTAGGGGGCTTTGGAAGGCCAGCAGAAGTGAATTAATATAGCTGGATTCTGGGGATGGTAGTTGGAGGGGCAGAACCCATAGATGCTGGTTAGTAACCCCCCCTTCAGCCCCCTGCTTGTACCTATACTTGACCTTCTTTGCTCTTGTTTTAGAATTTCCCCATGAGCAAGACCACTGGCCATCAGTACCTGGGCCAGGCTTCCCACCTGCCTTCCATTCCCTCTGGCCCTCAGCCTTCTCTCTTTTCTCTTCCCTTCCACATTTGGTTCAGGTATCTTGCAGCTTCTTCAGTCAAGAACGTCCAGAAAATTCCTCGCATGTCGTCTAACCCCAGATATGGAGACTAAGCTCCTATTCATGACTTCCCGGGTAAGCTGACCTTTTGAAGTAGGCAGAAAAGTTGCAGGTCCTAGCTGGCCTTTCCTTCAGTCCTCTGATCTGTTACCATTGGATACTGAACAGTGGTGTGCTGGCCAAGTGGGCACCCTCATCTCCCTGGCTGCTGGCCCCTTTCCTTTGTTCATTCTCTGTCTATTTATCCAACACCTTTTATCTTTTCAGCACAGTGCTAAGAACTAGGGGTACAATGTTGAGTAGGAGAGATCCAGCTGCTGCTTTTGTGACACTTTCTGTCTGTCCCAGATAGACATCAAACCAATGCAAGCAAAGTAATTTGCAAGTGTAAAATGTGCTATAAAAAGGAAAAGGGGGTAGAGTGAGGGTGTTGATTTTGGGGAACTTGTGGCTCCTCTGAGTAAACCATGAGCCCTCAGGGAGAAAATAACACAATATCTCTGGCCTTTTTGTTTCCAAGCACGGCTGAATTATAGCAGAGTTACTTGAGGAGAATTTTAAAATGCAGGTCCCAGGATCCCACTTTCTCAGAGAACCTGAGTGAGGAATCTGTATTTTTAACAGATTTCCCAGTTAACGCCACTGTAGCCAGCTTCATAGTAGGGCACTACCACTCTAGCCAACTTGGCATTTTTCAATCGTTCAGTAACTACTGTCTGGATCTGTACTGTCCCATGCAGTAGCCACAAGCTACATTTTGCAATTTAAATTAGTTAAAATTAGATAAAAAATTGAAGTTCAGTATCTCAGTCATAGTGCCTACATTTAAATTTCTCAGTAGCTGCAGTCATTGCAGAAAGTTCTGTCGGATAGTGTTGGTCTAGATGTATCTTGTTTCTTTTTCTTTTCTTTTCTTTTTTAACCTTTCTCCTCGTTTTAGTTCATTTCTTCTGACAGGGAACAGAAGAAGAGGAAAAACAGATTCTTCTGCCTTCTTTAGTATTGCTATTTGTAACCATTTAGAGTCTCTGTGGGGAAGGACTTGTTACAAGGCCTGGGTAGTGGTCTGTTAGGCTGTTCAGCATCAGAGGGCTTTCCCTCAGTGCAGAGCGGTGAACATGCTTAGCTCTTTTGCTAGTCTCTGGTGGCTCAAGAAAGTAGGAAA
Source organism: Myrmecophaga tridactyla (assembly GCA_004026745.1). Taxonomy (NCBI): domain Eukaryota; kingdom Metazoa; phylum Chordata; class Mammalia; order Pilosa; family Myrmecophagidae; genus Myrmecophaga; species Myrmecophaga tridactyla. The sequence goes on from PVIY010003139.1 coordinate 30,110, forward strand.
TGATTATGCTTATGACTGGAGAACCAGTGACCAGTACAGGAATAAGGAGCCAAAAATTGACTATGGTTGCAGTTGGGGATAAATGTAACATCTGGTAGGCAAGCTGGGAAAACTTTGAGCATTTTTAAAAATCAGCCTAGGAAGTCTTCCCAAAGGAGGGGAGAATTGAGAGACAGAATGTGTTAATGAATAAATTGTGGGAAGGATTTAAGATCTAGAACAAGCCTGGAGTTGAGTGGTGCTTTTCCTCTGCGCAGAGTGTCCCACCCTCCTTCCCAAGTTTCTCTCTTCAACTTTCCCTTTTCCTAGGTGCGGTTTGGCCAGCAAAAGCGATACCAGGATTGGTTTCAGCGCCAGTACCTGTCAACCCCAGACAGGCAGTCTCTGCGCTGTGACCTCATTCGCTACATTTGTGGGGTTGTTCATCCTTCTAATGAAGTGCTCAGTTCAGATATCTTGCCGCGGTGGGCCATCATTGGTTGGCTTCTGACAACCTGCACGGTGAGGGACAGGCCCATGAGGTGGAGGATGTTGGGGGGTGCAGGTGCCTCTTCCTCACAATCTCAATATTTCTATGCTTCCTCCTGGCTTCCCAGGGCCATCTGACCCCTTAGGGCCCTTTTTTTTTTGCTCTGTTTCTCCTGAACATCTTAATATTTTTGTACCACCTCCCTTTGTGTTGTAGAAATTTACTTATGCTCATTAGCTCACAACTGGGTTGGGAGTTCAAAGGTTTACCTCTGCCCTTACTGCCAACACTCAAGCCTGGATTTCTGAAGCATCCCTGTTTTTCTCCTTCTAAAACACCTAAAGTTTTCCTTCTGAAACAGATATCACATGTGGCTTTTCCTCTGAATTGTTCCTTCTCTGATTCAGGGTTTGAATCCTTTAGACCCTCACCCCCATGCCTCTAGGCATTGGCTCTGCATACTTCCCTTCTACAAACACAGTGAATCCACATTGGCACCATTTCCTTCCCAGACTTTCCTTGTGCGCTAAGTGGAAAGCTATCAGGGCCCTGCCATCCAGCTATCCCCGACCTCTTCTGAAATGTTCCCCTCCTCCATCTGACTGAGCCCTCGGAATGTGCTAACTCAGATATGACAACAGGATGTTCCTCATGGGCCTCTTCTTATGGAATGTGCCCAGGGAGCCCAGCAAGGGCCGTCTAAGGGCTAATCTGAGTGTTCCATCAATTTAGGGAAAGCCAGATGTTCCTTGCGGAGATCAGGAGTGTGTGTTGTGCTAGGTGTATGGAAAGCCCCAGTTAATCCCCTATTTTCTGGGTTGGTGAGACCAGGGAGTACTCAAGTACACATACAGCACAGACTTGGGTGCTCTTGCTTTCAGGGAGGTAGGTTGCGGGGGCTTCCATCCTGTTTCAGTTAAAACGGAGTTCCATAGAGGAACAGTCAAGTGGGCCCTGGAATCTGCCTGGAGCCTCTGTAGGAAAGGGAGCTGATTGATGAAACTAGCCTTCCGTTTTTCCCCTCTCTTTTCCAGTCAAATGTTGCTGCCTCTAATGCCAAGCTGGCTTTGTTTTATGACTGGCTGTTCTTTAGTCCAGACAAGGATAGCATTATGAACATAGGTAAGTCACCAAGGCCAGGAAGTGCCACTTCCCCATCCCCCAAGCCTCCATTTCCTTGTCTTGGTGATAAGACATAAGTCATAAATCTCAGTGCAGCATGGAGTGGAGGCCCCTTATCTTGGAGTGGTTCCGTTGTTCCTCATCAGTTCTCCCTTGACCTAGAAGAACAGTTGCTTTGATGAGGCTCAGCATTCACTCCACGTCCTCCCCCAGGCCTCACACTAGCTTCGGGTGGGGAGGGTCTGGGCAGAGGAAAAGACTATACCCCGTCCTGCTTTTCGTCTGCTGTGTCCTTCCTCCACGCTGAATGCTGTAGACAGGAAGGGAGATGAGGGCTTAAGATTACTGGGTTGTGGGTTGTCTGCTCAGTGGGAAGAAGGGGCTAGATACAGCTCTCCCCTGAGCCGTTCAGGTACGTTGAGATCCCGTTTTGTAAAATGGGTACAGACTGTTTGTTGGGGGGGGTGGGGGGCTTTAATATTCCATACTCTTCAGAGCCAGCCATCCTGGTTATGCATCACTCCATGAAGCCTCACCCAGCCATCACTGCCACTCTCCTGGACTTCATGTGCCGTGTAAGTGTCGTAGCCCTCTTTTCTCCCCATTCCTGGATGAACAGAGTTAAGTGTATCTACCATCTACCCTTACCTTCCAGCAAACGAATGGTTCTTCCCAGTGCCCCTCAACTGTGGGAGCAGAAGTGGCGATAGGTCCTAACCCCCAAGTTAGGGAATGCTTTCTTTCTCTATTCCTGTTGTCCTCCGTTGGGTCTTTCCATGGGGTTCCTTATCCTCAGAAATGATGACTCGAGGTAGAGTCTAGTCCCCTTAAGGAGCTGCCACTTCCAGTAGGAGTTTCCCAGTTTAGTCATCTGGAACGGTCAGGAACACCTGAGTCCCATCTGTAGCCACATTCCCCTGCATTCCCTGAATCAAAGCTGAAACGTTTTAGAGTTAGTTCAGCAGAATACTCTGATGGATCCTGTGCTCATCCTTTCCTTCCCTCCTTCCCTTCCAGATCATTCCCAATTTCTATCCTCCATTGGAGGGCCATGTGCGGCAAGGTGTCTTTTCCTCCCTCAACCACATTGTGGAGAAACGGGTTCTGGCGTAAGAAACTTGTTGGGGGCCGGGGACGGGGTAGAGGTTCCCAGTTTTTAGTATGGTCCAGCCACCTGTAAGTCAGGCACACCCCAATATTGCCGTGTCACTGTTGACTTTTCCCCTTGAGAGGTGTAAAAAGTACTGGTTCCCTTTCAGACTGCTAGCCATATGTCCTCCTTGACTTAGAGGTATTTTTCTCTTGTCATCATATATACAAAGGGCTTCAAATGCTTTCCCTTTCCCCTGTTGAACTGTTCCAGGAAGGGATCTGGAGGATGGCCCAGTTATACTGGTATATACTGATATACTCTATCTATCTCTTTAACTCCATGTTGAATTAGGAATGAGGAGCTCTGATGCTCACTTTTCATTCTTGTTTCCCATTAGGCATTTGGCTCCCCTATTTGACAACCCTAAATTGGATAAGGAGCTGCGGGCAATGCTGAGAGAAAAGTTTCCTGAGTTCTGCAGTTCCCCCTCCCCACCTGTGGAAGGTACAACACATTCCCATTCCATCATAAGCTGCAAAAGAGGGGCGGAGACACCCAGAGCTCTCAGTCTGGAGCCCTGCCTAGGATGCCATCCCTATGCAGCTGTCTTCCTCTCTGACACTGTCTGTTGCAGTTTTTCCTTCCCCAGTTTCTCTTTCTCTTTTTATTCATCTTTGTTTCATCTTCCTTCATCCTCCTTTCCATCTAATTTTCTTTGCTCTTCGCTTCTCTTAGTCTTAATTTTTTTTTCTCTTAATAATCTCTTTTCTGTTAGTAGGAGGCTTCCATGGAATATGTGTTTATCTCACTTATGACTTTGCTCATTTCTTCTCTCTTCCTAGCCCTAGGCCCAATCTTACTCCCAAGTCTAAACAAGCTGCCACCTCTTCCTCCCTCCCTCCTCTCCCCGCACTGCACCACAGTATACTTTTTGTTTTGAGGTAAGGGCTAAAGCCAAGCAGAACTACCCAACTTGGTTTTAAATTAAAGAGCCCAGTCTTTCTCTACTCCCTAATCCTGAGCTGAACCTGGAGGTATCATGTCCTGTGTCATTCTTATCCTTGGCAGAATCCCTCCCTGCAAATCCTAGAGGGTTGTGAGGACAAGAGGTTGTCCTTTCAAGGTTAGCTGTATTCCATTTAGGTTGTGAACTCTTTTTCTTCCCCTTGACCTCCAATTTCCCATACCCAGAAGCATGCAGAGTGTTACAGGACGCAGGAGGCTATGAAGTGTTTTGTCTCTCTTTACTCCCAAGTCAAAATTGAGGAGCCAGTTTCCATGGAGATGGACAACCATATGTCAGACAAGGATGAGAGTTGCTATGATAATGCAGAGGCAGCCTTCAGTGATGATGAAGAGGACCTCAACAGCAAAGGTGAGGGTTGCAACCAGAGGGTAGTTCAGATTTGTGTCAACCCCAGGAGGGCCAGGTCATAGGAGCAGTCTCTCTATCACCTTAGCCTCCATGAGTTAAAGTTTTGTTAACAGGGCTACCAGCTGAGGCTCCAGGGTGCAGAGCTCTGCACTTAGACCTGAAGGCAGGAGGGGGAAAGGGAAAGTAGCTCCTTCCCCAATTTCCTTCTAAGACTAGACCATGTACCTATTCAGGAACATGCTTCAGACACTCACATGGCAGTCAGTAAAAACAAGTGCACACTGAGGGCCTGTGAGTTAGGGAGGGATTGTTCCGGGGAACTTTGCTGCTCATGTTTGGCACTTTGACTCCTAAATCACTCCCTTCAGGAAAGAAGAGAGAGTTTCGCTTCCACCCTATCAAGGAGACAGTTGTGGAGGAGCCCGTTGATATCACCCCTTACCTTGACCAGTTGGATGAATCTCTAAGAGACAAAGTGCTCCAGCTCCAGAAGGGAAGGTGGGTACAGACCCTGCTCTGAACCCTGGGAGATCCAGCACCAAGCTCTCTCTCTGCATGGTGTACTAGTCAGTGTGGCCCTATGATGGGGGTTGAGGGGAAGGTAAGGAGAAGTAGTGGAAGCTTCATGAGAGATCTCTTCTGCAGTTCAGGTTGGGACAGTTTAGAGGGCCTCCTTTCCTAACACCTTGGGTTCTCACTCCATACATTCTGAGGAGCAAAACCTCTGAGAATCGAGGCATAGTTTCTGCCCAGAAAGCCTCCCCTGCCCGAGCCTGGATTTCACACAGAGCGCCTTTGTTTTGTCTCTGTGTGTGTAAGTGTGCTTGTGCACACTGTTCTGCGTGTGTGTCCTGCCCTCTGCTATCACTTATGTCCCTGGGATTTCCTCTCACTTCTGTACCGCAGTGATACGGAGGCCCAGTGTGAGGTCATGCAGGAAATCGTGGACCAGGTCCTGGAGGTGAGGAGGAACCCAGTCTCTTAGGGAGGAAGCAGCCCAGCCTGCCCAGCTTAGGGCCCTCCCTGCAGATGTCTCCCAGGGTAGCTGACTCCCTCAGATCATTTGCCTCTACTGGGTTGGGGAGCTTGTGATCCCAGTGGTGGGAGCAGACGAATTCAGAGGCCCTGGGGTAGTGGGGGCAGTAATGCTTAGGTTTAAGGGTGATACCCCCTCCGTTGTCTCACTACCCAGGAAGACTTTGACTCGGAGCAGTTGTCTGTCCTCGCTTCCTGCCTACAAGAGCTCTTCAAGGCCCACTTCCGAGGGGAGGTGCTACCTGAGGAGGTCACTGAAGAGTAAGGCTCATTTCTCACTTCTGGGCCTTAGGGAGCCAGAAGTGTGCTCTTGCTGCTTGATTCCAAGAGGCACCTTGGAATCAAGCCCCTGTTTGCTTCTAAGACTAGACCATGTACCTATTCAGGAAAAAGCTTCAGGCACTCACATAGCACTGAGTAGACAAGTGCACACTGAGGGCCTGTGAGTTAGGGAGGGATTGTTCTGGGAACTTTGTTGCTAGTGTTTGGCACATTGACTCCTAAATCACTCCGTTCAGGAAAGAAGAGACTTTCTCTTCCACCCTATCAAGAGACAGTTGTGGAGGAGCCAGTTGATATCACCCCTTGCCTTGACCAGTTGGATGAATCTCTTCTGTGGACTTAAGAACAATAATCTGTTCACTTGGTGTTTTATTGTCACATGTAATGATTCATCTAAACAAGGATTTATTCTTAACTGCTGGACACCATATATGGTTGGGTCAATAAGCCAGAGTCCCCTCCTTCTGCTTCCAGCCCTATTGCCAGGCCCAGTTGCCGGAGCCTTTGCTGCTCCAGGCGGTGTTGGATCCTGGCCTGGACTCTCCCTAAAGGGCAAGAGACTCACCTGCAGTGATGTTGATGCTCCAATTGTGGTTGCATGTTGGCAGTCTGTTTCTTCTCTTACTGAGTCTCTGGGGCAGATAGAAATTTGGTTTTGTTTAAGAAAGGAGCAGGCTGGCATCCAGCCTTGAGCATGTCTTCCATGAAGTCTGCCTGCAGCTAGTCCTTCCTCTTCTTGCGTGCACTCATGTATATAACCCTCCTCTCTTAGGTCCCTGGAGGAGTCTGTGGGGAAGCCTCTCTACCTGATATTTAGGTAGGTAGCCAGCTGTAGGAGATACTTCTCTGCCAGCCGTCCTTCCTAAGAGCACACGTATGGGACACTCCCTTTCCAAAGGAGGAGGCAGGCATTGGGCACAAACGGCCCACGTTACCCCAGGAGCTCCATGGAAGAGTCTCCTATGGGAAAAGCTCTACTCCTTTCTTCCCCTCTGCCAACTCCAGGAACCTCTGCCAGATGCAGGAAGACAACAGTAGCTTCTCCCTGCTTCTGGACCTTCTCTCTGAGCTGTACCAGAAGCAGCCCAAGATTGGCTACCACCTGCTGTACTACCTCAGGGCCAGGTGGGTGTGGTCCCCGTGCTTAAAAAAAGGTGCCCGTATCCAGACTCCCCAACCCTTAGCTGTCATCACCAAGGCCTTCCATGTGTTCTTTTTTTTTCAATAACAGCTGTATTGAGAGGTAATTCATATGCCATAAAATTTACCCTTTTAAATCTACCATTCATTGGTTTTTAGTATATTTGCAAAGCTCTATAAGTGTCACCATTGTCTATTTTAGAACATTTTGATCACCCCAAAAAGAAGACCCATACCCATTGGGAGTCACTCCTTATTTTCCTTCCCCTCCATGCCTCAGCCATAGGCAGCCACTAATCTATTTTCTGTCTGTACAGGTTTACCTATTCTGGACATTGCATGTAAATAGACTCTTAGAGAATGTGTGATCTTTTGTGACTGGCTTCTCTCACTGAGCATAGTGTTTTCAAGGTTCATCCACATTTGTAGCATGCATCAGTATTTTATTCATTTTATGGTTGTATAATATTCCATACTATGGATGTGCCACATTGTGTTTATTCATCTGTTAATGGACATTTGGATTGTTTCTATTTGGGGGCTATTGTGAATAATGCTGCTGTGAACACTCACAAGTTTTGGGCTGGGCATTATGTTTTCCATTTTCTTGGGTATATATATTCCTAGGAGTGAAATTGTTGGGTTGTGTAACTCTAAAAGGAACTGCCAAACTGTTTCCCAAAGCAGCTGTAATCATATTACATTCCCACCAGCAATAAATGAGGGTTCCAGTATCTCCTCTTGCTCCCCAACACTTGTTATTATCTGGCTTTTGATGATAACTCTTCTACTGGTGGTATCTCGTTAAGGTTTTGATTTACATTTCCCCAGTGACTAATATTGTTGGCCATTTGTGTAATTTCTCTGGAGAAACGTCTATTCAGATCCCTTCCTGTGTTTTCATTGGTTATTTGTCTTTTAATTTTTATTTTGAAATTATTTCAAACTTATAGGACAATCGCAAAAATAACAAAACCCATACAGAGAACTCCCAACTACCCCTACCCCCGACACTCAGATCCACCGATTATATTATTTCACCACATTTGCCATATCATTCTCTCTATCCATCTCTCTATCGGTCTATTTTCTAAACTTTTGAGAGTAGATTATGTACATCATGTTTCTTGAACATACAATACCTTCCATGAACATTTCTTGAGAGCAAGGATATTCAGTTATCTTAAGTGTAGTTCAAGAACTTAACATTGATATAAAGCTTACAGTTTATCAGTTTATATTGTCATTTTTTTCATGTGCCCCTGTGGTGTCTTTTTGAGGCCCTTTCTCCTCTGTTATTAGATCCAGTCTGAAGTCATGTACTGCACTTAATTGTCCTTGTCTCATTAGTTGCTCTCTCTCTCTTTTTCTTTTAACCTGTGAAACCATGTTTACAGTATAAAATTCCCTGTGCCAGCCTTTCCCAAGCGTACATCCAGTGGAATAATCGCCTTTATCGTGTTGTGCTACCCTCACCACCGTCATTGCCAGAACTTTCTCATCACCCCAAACGGAAGTCCTGTACCCATTATGCATTAATGCCCCATTGCCCCTGGCCCCCGCCATGATAACTCGTCCTCCATTATCTGACTCCATGAGCTTGCATATTGAGTTATTTGTCTTTTTGTTGTTGAGTTTAGGAGTTCTTTATGTGTTCTAGATACATTTTTTCAGATTTGCAAGCATTTTCTCTCATTCTGTGTTGTCATTTCACTTCATTGATGATGTCCTTTGACGCACAAGTTTTTAACTGTGATTAAGTCCAGTTTATCTTTTTTCTTTTGTCACTTGTCCTTTTGGTGTCATATCTAAAAAACCATTGCCTATTCTAAGGTCATGAACATTTACTCGTATATTTTTTTCAAAAAGCTTTGTAGTTTTAGTTCTTACATGTAGGTCTGATACCCATTTTGAATTAAGTTTTGTATGTGGTACGAGGTAGGGGTCTCCATGTGTTCTTACCTTTATTTGCTTAGAGCCCAGAAAGCAGGGGAATGTGGGGGGAGAGAAAACAGCTTTCTCTAGCCTGAACTGGGTCCTCCCTCTCCTGTTTTTGTCCCTCATCAGTCAGTAATTTCATTGATTGTGGTCAGAGCCCTGTGGGGAGCATCGGGGATAGATGGGGAGAAGGAAGAGTGCCTCCTGATTCCCGTAAGTTGTGGGAGATATTAGCCCAGGGCATCTAGGGCAGACAGCGGGATTGTGGGGCAAGAGCACAAAGCCAAGGCCTGCCAAGGGGGTCTTTGGCCATGGATGCTGGGTCCTGGGGCCAGGTGCTGACCTAGACCCAAATGGTCTTGCAGCAAAGCTGCCGCAGGGAAGATGAACCTGTACGAGTCGTTTGCCCAGGCCACCCAGCTAGGCGATCTGCACACCTGCCTGATGATGGACATGAAGGCCTGCCAGGAGGATGACGTTCGGCTGCTGTGTCACCTCACACCCTCCATCTATACGGAGGTCAGTGCCTCCCTCCGTGACGGTGCTGGTGAAGACGGGCCGCAGTGTGGGGCGGGGCTCCCAGGAAATTCCTCTCTCGTTGTACTCGAGCTTTGCACACAACCCTGACTGTCCCCACCTCCCCCACTGAGGTGCAGACACCTCATGTCCTCCTCATCCCTTAATTAAAGGCTGAAAAACTTCTGGTCCCTGCTCCCCCAATTCCTGTCCTTTGACTTGTCTGGCTCCCTATTTAGAATCAGCCTATGTGTGACTTGCGGTCTAGGCCTGTATACTTAACTTCTTGGCTTTGGCCCCATCCTCTGGATCAGCTCTCCCAAACTCAGCACCCTCCTGCCCTCTGATGGTCCACTCCCGGATTATCCAGTGATCCCCAAAGACCTGGGCGTCCCTAGTAGAGGCTCAACTTTCATTTCCCCTGATTCACTCGCAGACTTCTCTGGGAACTGGGACATGGGAGGGGAGGTATCTGCTCTTCCTCCTCTTGGTGAAAGTTCCCAGGAACAAGGAAATCAGGGCATGGGGTGTGGGCATGACAAGAGGAACTGTGATTTCAGTTAAGAACTGGAGGGAAGAGGGATCTGGATACCAAAGAGACAGCAGTCTTCCCTTGGTGAACTGGCCCCTTCAGAAAGGGTCCTGCCTATCCCGCAAACCCCACACGGTCACACACACACACACACACACACACACACACACTTTCTACACCGTTCTCTTCCTCATCCAAGGGTCAGCATAGATTGGATTTTTTTGCTGCCAGGGACACAGATGCTTATTCTATCACCGGTCCCACACACAGCCATTGTATTCAGTCCCTTTCAGCTCTACCTTTATCTCTAAATAGCTTTCCTTTCCTTATACACACACACTCACACTCTCCTCTTGGGGTGTACATGCAAATAACAAAACTTGGGGTCTTCAAGGGTAAGAATCTCAGCTTCATAGCTGTTGGGTGCTTGTTTAGGGATTTATATAGGACTCTGTGTCTGAGCATGTGACAGAGGAGAATAGGTTATTAAGTGAAAGCCAGGGGGCCCTCTCTGGACTCCCATCCTAATTTCCATCTCATTTTCTATCCAGTTTCCAGATGAGACCTTGAGGAGTGGGGAGCTGCTGAACATGATCGTGGCTGTTATCGACTCTGCACAGGTCAGCACAGAGCTCTGACTTCCACAGAGAGGCCTGGGAGTCAGGACTGGAAAAACGGGGCCTCTTCTTTCTCTCCAGGCCTGTAGCCAGGGAGTCGGTGCCCAGCAGGCTCTCTGCCTCCTGGTGACAGTTGTGTGGGGGCGGGGGGTGGTGCTGGGGGGGCTGGGGAATGAAGAATGGAGCCCCAAGGACTCAGGCTGGGGTCAGGCTAATCCTGTCTGGAATGTCCTCCCCTCCCTCATTCTCCGTATCCTCTGGTGACTCCTGTTTCTATGAAAGCTGAAGAAATTGTTTCTTAGCTCTCATTTTCATTCTCATCTGGGAATGAAAATGGTTGGACCATTTCTGTGTGATCCGTCTACCATGCGTAGGTCCCCCAAGAGGCACTTGCTTTGTTTCAGTCAGTTTTGGGGCCTAAACTGGGGTCCCATCATGACTCTTCTCCGCTCAGTTTTCCCGTCCATAAAAGAGGAAGCTTAGCACGCAAGAGTGCTTTCTTCCTTTCCCCTTCTCCTACATACACCTTTACCCAGATCCCAGCTGCCTGTGGCCCTTCTCAGCTAGAGGACAGAATGGGTCAGACTAAGGCTGGATACAGAATCTGCCCATTCTCCCTCTGCCATCTGAGGGTAGGAGGCCATTTCCCATTTCTGTTTTTGCCCAAAATATCCCTGTGGTTACCACTCAGCCCTCATGCTCCCTCACCATTCCCCTTCATCCTTCAGAGATCCCAGCATCCATCCTGTGCCATTTCCTCCCTGTCCCTTGAAACCAGGCTTTTCACTTCCTGTTTTTTCACCCCACACATGAGCCCTCCTGCCTCCCTTCCCACTGTCCTAGCCTCCAGGCCTTTTTTAGAGCTGACAGGTTCTGCCTTCTTCCACCTCCTCCTCAGCTCCAGGAGCTGGTCTGCCATGTGATGATGGGAAACCTGGTCATGTTTCGAAAAGACTCAGTCCTCAACATACTCAGTAAGTGCCGAAGCCTTCTAGGTGCCCTGGGGGAATGGGGCAAGGGGTGTCAGTCTTGTATATTTTCCAGTATCAGAAAAGCTGGTTCTGGGGCTGAGAAGTTAAGGGGATAGAATATGCTGTGGGCTTGGGCAGTGTCTCTCTGGAGCTCTGTTTTTTGCTTTATAAAACAAAAAGGAAAGATATACCCTGCCCCTACAACCTCAGGGCTGATAGGAATACAGGAAGCAGTGTGAAGTAAGCTTTGTGTGGAAAAGCAAAGGAGGCATAGTTTTTAGGGTCATTGACCCAGCCCTGTCCAGCCCTGCTTGGGGTGCTGGTAATCAGAAGAATAGGCCTGTGGGGGTGAGGGGGTGAGAGAAATGGTCAGTCAAATAGATAGATGTTTCTTCTCTGTCCTTTCCAGTCCAGAGCTTGGACTGGGAAACCTTTGAGCAGTACTGTGCCTGGCAGCTCTTCCTGGCCCACAACATCCCCCTGGAGACCATAATCCCCATCCTACAGCACCTCAAATACAAGGGTGAGCAGGGTTATGGGAGGGGCGCATGGGGGAGAGAAGAGGTCCAGGCAGGGGCTGGGGTCAGGCTGAGGCCTCCAGGCTCCTAGGATGAGCCCAGAGCCACTGCTCCTCTTCCCAACCAGATGTGAAGGGCAAGTTCTTTGTTAGTCGCTTTTGCTGATTACATGAGTCCTGCAGGCCCACTGTGAGCCACACACTGGACTGACTCAGGTGGCCCCGGGATGTTAGTCATGGCTTGGGGGTTCTTTCTGGCTTCTCATAAAAGACTGTTCTTCCTCCTTCCGGTGGCTGTTGTTTGGGGCTTGAGGAAGTGCCCAGATTTCTTTCTGGAATTAGTCACTCCCCTGAACAACCTCTATCCTTCCCCTGCAGAACATCCAGAGGCCCTTTCCTGCCTACTGCTTCAGCTCCGAAGAGAGAAGTGAGTTCCACCCCTAGGGGCTCTTCAGCCCTCCATCCAACAAATACTAAGAGTTTTTGTGTTGTGAAGGTTTCTGTCCCACTCCTTTTGCCATGTTTTTTCCCTGTCCTTGACATCTGCTTATTCTGCCCTTCCCCCAAGTGATTTACAAATAAGCAGCTCCCCTGGGATCTGGGCTTCCTCTTGACTTTACCCCCCTGCCTACCAGGAGCTGCCCTCAGAGGTGGGGACCGGACATCCCTGTTTCCTGCTGCCACAGCAGTTCTAATCACTGGTGATTCCTGCTCCTCTCCCCCGTGCTCCTGCAGGCCACCACGTGGTGAATCCCAGAGGAGAAGGAGGAGTCAGAGCAGAGGGATCACTCACTGTACACTCCCGTGACTTGCTTAGAACAGGGCCAGCTGGAGCCCCTGTGTTCCTTCCCAGGGGTGGGGCCTAGAGGAACAGAGGGCAAAAAGCCCTTCTTCCATCACAGACACTTCTCCAACATAACCCAGATAAATGGGGTAACAGCTGTGTGCTTTTTCTTTCCTACCTTCTTTTCTTCCTTCTACCTTTCTTCCTGCCTGAGACATGAAATGGTACAGAGTGTCTTGGAGGAAGTGGGAATGTAGGGACCATGTGGAACTGTGGCTGCACAGCCCTCTCCCCTTCCTCAAGCTGGACAGTGGGCTGTTCCTGGACAGGCTCAGGGGCCATGCTTGTCCTTTTGCCTCCCTGGCCCGTTTTCTGACTGTTTTGGGGAGAGAAGAAGGCCTGGTGGGCCTTCTTACCAATGCACGTGCACACACGCACACTTGCTACCACAGAAACTAAAGAATCTCACTTCTCGTCTCCTGGCTTCCCCAAACGATGGAACCAGGCATTCCTCAGCTCACAGAGAAGGGGGATAAGGATGTGAGAGTAGGAAGCTGTAGAGACACTCGGGTGGGGCAGGGTAGGGAGGCTGGGCTTTGAGAAGTAAGTGAGAGAGAGCCAGTGATTCTGGAGGCCAGCTGTGCAACCAGGGCGCCCAGCACCCCTCTCATGTCCCCAGGCCCAGTGAGGAGATGGTGAAGATGGTGCTGAGCCGGCCCTGCCATCCTGACGACCAGTTCACCACCAGCATCCTGCGGCACTGGTGCATGAAGCATGACGAGCTGCTGGCTGAACACATCAAATCTCTGCTCATCAAGAACAACAGCCTCCCTCGCAAGAGGCAGAGGTGTGACATGGTCCTCATTGAGGGCCCTCGGGCTTCCTAGCCCAGCCTGCCCTCCTGTCTACAGGCTGTCACCAGGGCGTCTGCACTCACTGTTGCCTGCAGCATGACAGTTTGCCCAGTCTGGCCAACCCTGGCCTATGGGTGACATCTAGTGGTCTGAGGCTACATGGCATGCAGGACCACTGTGGCCCCTTCTCCCCTGCTTTTAGTGTCCCTGGGGCCTGGGCCCTGGGTGTAGGCATACCTCCTTCACCCCACCCCACCACTCCCAGCCCTCCTCTCCCCATCCCTATATGGGATGCCTATGGAGAGACTCTAGGGTGGGGGTGGGGTAGTTTCACACTCCTGGAACCCTCACCTCAAGCTCCGACTCTGGCTCTCGCCACACAGCCTGAGAAGCTCCAGCAGCAAGCTGGCCCAGCTGACTCTGGAGCAGATCCTGGAGCACTTGGACAACCTGCGCCTCAACCTGACCAACACCAAGCAAAACTGTATGCTTTCCACCCCTCCCCGGGCTTAGGGTAATGGCACTGCCCTGGCTCAGACCAACCCTGGAGCCGGGCTAGGAACCGGGGCAGGGTACCCAGGGACCAGAATCCACCCACAGGGGGGAAAACAGCCTTTGGGTGCCATTTAATAAACTCTGAGACATCTAATTGTTCTTCCCGTCTTAACTGTCCCCTTCCTTCTCCCTCTAGTTTTCAGTCAGACCCCAATTCTCCAGGCTCTGCAGCACGTCCAGGCAAGCTGTGATGAAGCCCACAAGATGAAGTGAGGCTCCTTGCACTTTTGGCCTAGGGGAGTGGGCTGCTGGAGACGCAGAAACTTAATGGCCAACAAGATGCTGGGGTTGAAGAGATATTGAAACCATGCTTAAGGGCAGAGAAAAGGGTACAAGGCTAGACCAAAGGACCAGATGCCCCCCGCTCTGAGAGTTCTTTCTGCTTTCCATCAGGTTCAGCGATCTCTTTTCCCTAGCTGAGGAATATGAGGACTCTTCTACAAAGCCACCCAAGAGCCGGCGAAAAGCAGCTCTGTCCAGCCCACGAAGTCGAAAGAATGCCGCCCAGCCCCCCAACACTGAGGAAGAGTCGGGATCCAGCAGTGCTTCGGTGAGCTCCTCAGCCAGTGCACGGGAGGAAAAGGCACGGTGGGTCACAGGTAGAGATGGGGTCAGCTGCTGCCTAGGCTAGCAGCCCACTCCCTTCTTCCACTCTCTCCCAGGAGGAAGAAGACACGAAACCGAAGCCCACTAAGCGGAAACGGAAAGGGTCTTCTGCAGTAGGTTCTGACAGTGACTGAACCCTGTGTTCCCCATCCCCCACCTGGACTGCCCTCCCCTCCTTGGTCAGTTAAAGGTTCACAGAGCCTGGGAGATGGTAGGGGGAACACCCTCTCCTCTCATCCCAGAGTCACCCACGGGAAAGATGAGCCTCTGCCTCTAGCCTAACCTGAGAAGTTGCCTTGCAGCCACCCCTCCCTCCCCCTCTTTCTGGGCCTCCAGCAGGATCACACTGCCTACCCCACCCGATATATGGGTTCACCCAAACTGTGACTGTTGTGGAAGTCCTCAGAGAACTGTTTCAACAGAGAAGAGAAATGACCAAGGGCAGCCGGCCAGAAAAGCTAGGATGAGAGTCCTCGTGTGAGGGTGCCGCTTCCCGCCTCCTTCCTTCAGGTTTTGACCTGCTCTGAATGTTTTATAGTCACTCTCCATAAACCAGTATGAAATAGGTATTAATCTGCCTGTTTCTTAACATGCGGCAAATGCCTCAAGTGTTCAGGAAGGAACCTGAGAGGGATGTGGGAGCCAGTGCCACGCGGTGCGCCCTGGGGGTTTACGTTGGCCTGAGGTTGGCACCTCAAGCTGGGCCGGATACATGGGGAGTCCCAGAGGCAAATACCACAGAACTGTTAAATGCTCCCATTTCCTTGGCTGTTTTTTTGTTTTTCACTTTTCTTTCTTGCCGAATATATTAGTGTTTTAAAAGTTGTTTTTAAATGACAATAAAACAAGCCAGAAACTCTTGTGCCACAGTTCCTGCCCTACTTACCCTGTGCATGTACAGGGCGGTCCCAGCGTAATTGGCACCTTTACCTGTGGCCTCACAACTTCCCTCTTCCTGCCCTCCATCCCTTCCTTTTCTAGATCAGGAAGGACTTGACTCTGCTCCCCCAGTCCTTCTGCTCCCAATGGCAGTATGGGCCAGGCACTGACCTGTCCATGCAGAAATTGATGCTGGTATAGTCTCCCTATAGGCTGAGATCTGCCCATACCCATTTCTCCCCAGGAGATTACAGGCTTCCAAAAGCTAATACTCACCGCACCTCCTTTAAATTATTAAGTCTGTATGCTTACCATGTACTGGAAAGTTAGAACCAGCTGCTTGCTGGAGGAAGGGGGAACTCAGAACTTGGTTTCAAAGGACAGAAGTGTGCCTTGCCTGGTGGGAAGTGAGTTCGGATACCAGGAAGAAGAGTCTCTCTTCCTTCAACAGTCTGACCACTTGGTGATCCACATATACGAGGAAAAAGCTCCTTGGCTATGCTTTTGTTCCCCTGCTGCGGGCTGAGGGGAGAGGAGGAGGAGTGAAATTTGGGCTGATTGCAGACAGCTCCTGTTCAGCCTTCAACTTTGTTTGCCTCTTACGGAATCCAGGTTCTTCCCTCCCTCAAAAGCTGCTGCTCCTTCCTTTGAAAACCTAAACCACCACAGCCCTCCTCTTATTCCTTCTTTCCTCCCTCCCCAGTTTCCTCTGTCCCAATTAAAACCAGGATGGAAAGCTTTGGCTGGCTGGCTCCAATTATTGTACCCTTGCCCAAAAGGAGGGGCCTCTGCCATGGCCCCTCCAGAAATCAGGCGGTGTTAGCCTCCACCTTTCCCCTACTTAACTCTCAGGCCCCCACCCACCCCCTGGGGTTGCTGCTGCTGTCGTCAGTGGGGAGGGCATAGGTCTGGCTGCCCTGCCGAGACTTGCAGCAGTGCCCTACAGGCTAGGGCCCGAGTTCTTCAGTCTGTTGGGAGAGAGCATTGATAACCTTCCTAGCACTGGTGAACGGTTAACATGAGGGGAGGACAGATTGTAATCCAAACGCGCTGGGTGCCACACCGGACTCCAAAATCCAGCCAGATGCTAAAACCCGTGCAAAGAGGGGGAAGGGCTGAAAATGCGGGGATAGGACCCTGGGATTGGGGGAAGGCTTGAGCACCCCCCCCCCCAAGACCCGGAGGGTGCGGTGCGGGAAGAAGCGCGCCTAGGGCGGAGCGTCGGCCGTGGGGAGGGCGGGAGTCCGGGGCCACCCCCAACCCTCACTCCTCCCGGGCCTTTGCTCTCCGCCCGTGGGGAGTGGTGGAGGCCCGGGTGGGAAGGGGCGTTTGCCAGCGCACGCGCGCTCCCGGGAAGGAGAGGTCTAAGAGCGAGAACGAGCGGCCCCAGTTCTTCAGGACGGGGTATCAGTGGTGTCTGAGAGCGGGTGGGACCGGACGATGCCGAGTCGAGGACGAGGGCACCATGGTCGCCCTCCTCTTGCTGCTCCTGCTTCTGCTGCTGCCGCTGCTCCTGCTCAAAGTGAACCTCTGGCCACAGCTGCGCTGGCTCGCGGCGGACTTGGCCTTCACGGTGCGCGCCGTGCGCTGCAAACGGGCCCTTAGAGCGCGCGCCCTGGCCGCGGCCGCCGCCGACCCGAAAGGTCCCGAGGGGGGCTGCAGCCTGGCCTGGCGCCTCGCCCAGCTGGCCCGGGAGCGGCCCGCGCACACCTTCCTCGTCCACGGCGCGCGGCGCTTCAGCTACGCCGAGGCAGAGCGCGAAAGCAACCGGGCAGCGCGCGCCTTCCTGCGCGCCCGAGGCTGGGACCCGGGGCCCGGGGGCGGCGGCGTGGGGAGCGCCAGGGAAGGCGACCGCGCCGCGCAGGGAGCGGGACACGCGGCGGCCGGAAGCGGCGCGGCGCTCGCGGGCCATGAAGGAGACGGGGCGGCCAGAGCCGGCGGGGCCGAACTCCCTCTGGAACCTGGGGCGACCGTGGCGCTGCTCCTCCCCGCCAGCCCGGAGTTCCTGTGGCTCTGGTTCGGACTGGCCAAGGCCGGCCTGCGTCCCGCCTTTGTGCCCACCGCGCTGCGCCGGGGACCCCTGCGGCACTGCCTCGGCAGCTGCGGCGCGCGCGCGCTGGTGCTGGCGCCAGGTAAGCGGTGGCCGCGGCTGACCGGGGCGGACCAGCCACGGAAAGGGGCGTGTCGGGGGTTCAGAGAAATGGGTGGTCTCGTCCCTGGGGTTCGGAAAGTCTTCGGTTCCTTGCGAGGATTCCCAAGGAATCGGGCTCCAGGTCCCAGACTCGTGATGGGTCACCCAGAAGCACCGCCGGGAAGTAGACTGAGGGGTTGGGGAGACTTGCGGGTAGCGGCAGAGCCGCGGAGCTGTGCTTCCCCCTATGCGCCCGCACCCTGTCCCCCGCCCCATGCAGAGTTCCTGGAGTCCCTGGCGCCTGACCTGCCGGCCCTGAGAGCCATGGGGCTCCGCCTGTGGGCTGCAGGCCCCGGGACCCATCCAGCTGGGCTTGGCGATCTGCTGGCTGAGGCCTCGGCCGAACTGGATGCACCGGTGCCTGGGTACCTGTCCGCCCCCCAGAACGTCATGGACACGTGCCTGTACATCTTCACCTCTGGCACCACGGGTGAGGACTGGATACTCCCATGCTTGTCTCCCAGAAGCTAAGACAAAGGAAGCAGGGATCGGGCCACAGGGTCTGTGGCCTCAACTCCTGGGCCACCCTTCCAGAATCCGCAGAGGGCGAGCTGGTTCCAGCAACCACGTCCGCCCTCTCTCTCCTTCCTTCCTCCGCCTCTCTCAAGCTATTCATGTTTCCAGGAGTCTGGTCTTCCCCCTTCTCAGCTCCTGCCACCGTGGGAAACCTAGCAAGCTGCAAGGAGTGGGGCAGGGCTTGGAGCTGAGACCCTTCCTTCCGCCGCCCACAGGCCTCCCCAAGGCTGCTCGCATCAGTCACCTGAAGCTCCTGCAGTGCCAGGGGTTCTACCAGCTGTGCGGTGCCCGCCAGGAGGACGTCATCTACCTGGCCCTCCCGCTCTACCACATGTCCGGCTCGTTGTTGGGCATCGTGGGCTGCCTGGGCATCGGTCAGTGTTCCCATCTTGCCCCCGTTCAGTCCTCCAGCACGTAGGTATTTCAGCAGGGTTTTATCGAGCACCTACCATGTGCCTACCTGGGGACACCTCCTGAGGGACACTGCCCTGAAGGGGAGAGAATCCGAGGAGGGAGGAGCTGCCCTCCAGGAGCTCCTGGTCCCACGGGGCACACACCTACAGACTGGGCAGGAGGAGAGCATACAGCTCACAAGACTCCAGGCCCCAGGCTGAGGGGAGGGGAGGGCTGCGTCAGTGCAGGAAGAGGAAACAGGGGAGAGGGTTGGGACCAGGGTAGGAGCCGATGCAGGGCCTGGACTGTGGGGCTAGGGGTAGGGAGAGGGCATGAGGCCCAGGGCCGGGAAGGCAGCGGCCTCCTGGGCCTGCTGAAAGTGTGCTGCACAGCTGGCTCCTCTCGGGCAGCCGCAGGCCAGCTGGGGGAAAGAGGGGATCGGGCCCCCCTCAGCCCTCAACGGCACCTCCGTGGCTCCCCTCTCTCCCTCCTCCCGGCAGGGGCCACTGTGGTGCTGAAGTCCAAGTTCTCAGCGGGTCAGTTCTGGGAGGACTGCCAGCAGCATGGAGTGACCGTGTTCCAGTATATCGGGGAGCTGTGCCGCTACCTGGTCAACCAGCCCCCGGTGCGTGGCTGGGCCCCCTGGGTCGGGCCCGAGCAGGAGGCGGGTCGCGGGTAGCAGGGCATAGACGGGGAGGCCGGGACAGAGCCCACCTGGGAGCGGCAGGGAGAGAGGAGGGAGAGGGCGCAGGAGGAGCATGGCCCAGCAGGAGAAGGAGCCCGAGGTGGTGGAGGGCATCTGACGTGGGAGCCCCGGGAGGGGGCACGCCGGGGTGGGGGGGCGTCGGGGGGGCACGCAGGGAGGGGCACGCCGGGAGGGGGCACGCCGGGGGGGGCGTCGGGAGGGGGCACGCCGGGTCCCGGCAAGCCTGGAGTGGGGGCACGCCGGGAGGGGGCATTCCCGTTGGGGAGCTGGCGTCCTGTGCTGCAGCTCCCGCCCCTGGCCCCCCATCTCAGAACGAGGCCGAACGCGGCCATCAGGTCCGGCTGGCGGTGGGCAGCGGGCTGCGCCCCGACACCTGGGAGCGCTTCGTGCGGCGCTTCGGGCCCCTGCAGGTGCTGGAGACGTACGGACTGACCGAGGGAAACGTGGCCACTTTCAACTACACGGGCCAGCGGGGCGCGGTGGGGCGCGCCTCCCGGCTGTACAAGGTGCGGGACAGGGAGGAGCCCGGGGGGCCCGGGGAGCGGCGGGCGGCGGGCGCGTGGCGGACCCGGTGGCCTTCCTTCCCCCAGCGCGTCTTCCCCTTCGCCTTGATTCGCTGCGACGCCACCACCGGGGAGCCGGTTCGGGACCCCCAGGGCCACTGTGTGGAGACATCGCCTGGTAGGTGCGGGGGGGGGGGGGGCCGGAGCTGGCCGGGGGGGGATGGGGGGTAGTTGGGCGCGGGGGAGGCTCGAGGCGAGGAGGGCGGCCCCCCTGATCCCAGCGACCCCCCAGGCGAGCCAGGGCTGCTGGTGGCCCCGGTGACCCAGCAGTCCCCATTCCTGGGCTACGCTGGGGGTCCGGAGCTGGCCCGGGGGAAGCTGCTGAAGGACGTCTTCCGGCCCGGGGACGTTTTCTTCAACACGGGGGACCTGCTGGTCTGCGACGCCCAAGGCTTCCTCCGGTTCCAGGACCGCACAGGAGACACCTTCAGGTACCCGCACGTAGCTTCCTGAGTGAGTCCCTGCCGTCTGAGTCCCCGACCTAAACCCTAAGCGCAGCTCCCCAGCCAGCTCTTCCCCGACCCTGTCATTGTCAGCCCTCCCACCCCCTCCTCCTCTTCCTGGTCTGGCCCTGGGACCGCCCACCTTACCCCTGCCCTTTCTCTCACCAAGCGCCTGAGGCCCTGGCCCTGGCTGCCACCCGGGCTCTCTGCTCTCTGGCAGGTGGAAGGGGGAGAACGTGGCCACAACCGAGGTGGCTGAGGTCTTGGAGGCGCTGGACTTCCTCCAGGAAGTCAACGTGTACGGGGTCACGGTGCCAGGTGCCCGGGTGTGGGAGGTGGGCAGGCACCCCCAGAATGGACAGTGCACGGGCGCAGGGAGCAGGGGGCTTCATGGCGGTCAGCCACCCCCGAAGTGGCTCATCTGGCCCCCGGCTCCCCCAGGGCACGAAGGCAGGGCTGGAATGGCTGCCCTGGTCCTGCGGTCCCCCCAGCCCCTGGACCTCCCGCTCCTCTATGCCCACGTGTCTGAGAACTTGCCGCCCTACGCCCGGCCCCGCTTCCTGAGGCTCCAGGTAACGAGCCACTCTTGCCCCCAACCCCCGGGGCTCCCCAGCTGCACAAAAGGACTCCCACATGGTGCACTCTGGGAAGAGAAAGGACTGGCCCTACCCAGACACAGCCCCCTGGCCCCTAATGTCCCCAACCCTCCATCTCCAAGTCTGGCTCTTTCTCTTCCCCATCACCTCCTGCCCTAAACCCTGACCTGGTCCCTCTCTCCCCAGACCTGCCCCTCCCCCAAATTCAGACAACTCACCCTCACACCTAGCTGGGCAGAACTCTTCCTTCAATACCCTTTGTGTCCCAACCCCCATCTCCCCGTCCCCAGGAGTCTTTGGCCACCACAGAGACCTTTAAACAACAGAAGGTTCGGATGGCAAAGGAGGGCTTTGACCCGAGCTCCCTGCCTGACCCCCTGTACGTCCTGGACCAGGCTGGGGGTGCCTACTTGCCCCTTACCGCTGCCCGGTACCGTGCCCTCCTGGCTGGGGACCTCCGCCTCTGAGAGAGCCCCCCGACCCGGGGGCCTGAGGGGAGGGACTGAGGGGATTGGGGGGCCTTGCAGGTGCACGGGGCTGGCAGGGCGCTTTCCCGTGCCAGCTGTGTTAGCATTATTTTGTAATAAATGGCGCTGAAGCCCACCTGGCTTGGCCTGCCTGGTGTGCGGGATCTGTCTTCTCTGATGCTGACCGCCTTCCCCCGGGAGTTCTCCCCCAGTGTGGAGCAGCAGGCCCTGCACCCTGCCCTGACTTTATAGGGGCCCGAGTTCAACGTCTGGGTGTTGGTGTCTTCCCTCTTGGCTGTCCCCGCCTGCCCCTTGTCCTCAGAGGGCCCCTGATGACTGATGTCTGTCCCTGCTCCTGTGTCCCCTTCCAGTGTCACTCTGTGAGTGCAGGACCACCGCTGTGGTGTCTGGGAGCTGGGTTGGAACTTCTCGGAGGACCCCAGGGGTTGGCTCAAGTGGCAGACGTGCCCAGAGGCCTGGAGAGGGGCTGCCCGCTGTGCTCAGCCAAGTGTCTCCACAGATTCAGGAGTGGCGGGGCCTGGGGAAGTGAACAACCAGCCAGCACCAGTGTTTAAATCTGGGGGAAAGGGTGCTCGGCGCTCCCCCACCCACCCACCGCCACCCTTCTGATAAGGCAGCCAGGGCCCCCGGGTTCGCCGCTCAGCCCCCCAACTCAGAAGTCCCTAATCAAAGTCACACAGCCCCAGAAGCAGCAGCCGAGGTGGGAGGCTGAGTGCACGTGGGGGTGGGGGAGCAGGGAGCACGGTGGGGACCAAAAGGAGAAAACCTGCCCTTGGCCCCTGAAGGAGGAGTCGGAACAGTTAATCATACAGAAGCTTGAAATGATGAAACCTCTTTCTCCCTCCCAGAAACAAAAGTCCCCTTCTATTTTGAGCCCTTGCTCCCCTCTTTCCCTGAGGATTTTCATGCCCCCCCAACCCCCCTCCCCAAGGGGGAAGTAGGGGAAGTGCCGCCCACGTTGGGTCCTTACCCCATCCCTCCTGTTCCAGAACT
The DNA here is from genome assembly GCA_004026745.1 of Myrmecophaga tridactyla. Taxonomy (NCBI): domain Eukaryota; kingdom Metazoa; phylum Chordata; class Mammalia; order Pilosa; family Myrmecophagidae; genus Myrmecophaga; species Myrmecophaga tridactyla. The sequence goes on from PVIY010003139.1 coordinate 52,284, forward strand.
TACGAGTTGTCTCACTGTCAGGAACCGTGGCCGCCAGGCTGGGTCAGGCTCACACCGAATGCAGGTGGGGCCTTGTCCTCACGCACCCAGCAGCGCTTTAGGAATCGAGTGATTCTGCTCTGCCTCTAACCTGGCCCAGAGAGAGCGCACTGGGGTTGCCTGGAGGCCACGGGGCAGCATCTGCAGTTGCCCCCACGCCCACCTGAACCCCGGTGTCCCAGGCTGAGCTGAGGGGCTCTCGCCTCATTTGTGGACCCCCATGCCAGCTTCTCCCCCCACACCCCCTCCAAGTCTGTTTCATTTAATCTAAAGCTACATTGTCCAATACCATGGGCCCCATGTGGCTGAGGGCTTGAAATGGGGCTACTCTGAAATGAGATGTACCTGTCACACACGCCAGGCTTCCAACTCCTAGTTCACAAAAAAGAATGAAAATAGCTCATCATTAATTGTTCAATGTTGCTTACTTGCTGAAATACTATTTTGTATGTGTGGATTGGATTAAATAGATTCATTTCACTAGTTTCTTTTTACTTTTCCAATGTGGCGTCTAGAAAAATTGGAATTACATAAGTGGCCCGCATTCTATTTCTACTGAATAGTCCTCAGTCTAAGGCCTGTCCCCGCAACTTACTCTGAGCCCGGGACACGGCGTGGCGCCTGCATGCGCCCTGCTCTGCAGGATCTGCACATGAATGGGTGAAAGCAGGTGCTGAGGCAAGAGGACAGGGGCAGCACCCAGAGCTGGCGTTCAGTCAGTCCTGTGGGCAGCTGTGGCTCAGCTCAGCTCTTGGAACCAGCTTTGTCACAGAAGCTAAAGCCAGTGACAGAAATTGAAAGCTGCAAGATGGAAGACTGTTAATTCAGAAGTAGGTTTTCACCTCACACCAGGCACAGAGTTAACTCAAAAAGGAACAACCTATTATGAGAGCTAAAACCATGAAACTCTTAGAGGAGAACATAGGGAAAGGACTTTAAGGCTTTGTATTACACAGTGGAGTCTTAGATCTGGCAACAAGAGCACAAGCAACAAAAGAAAAAAGACGGGGCTTCAGCAAAGTTAAAAACTTTTGCACATTGTGGGACGTTTCTTTTCAAGAAAGTGAAACGATGAAAAGACAACCTATAGCATGGGAGAAAATATTTGGAAATCATATAATCTAATAAGGGGCTTAATATCCAGAATATATAAAGAACTACAACCCAACAATAATACAACCCAATTTAAAAATGGGCCAAGGGGGCGGTGTGACGGTGGCTCAGTGGCAGAAGTCTCGCCTGCCGTGCCAGAGATCCGGGGTTGATACCCGGTGCCTGCCTATGTAGGAAAAAAAAATGGCTCAGGACAAAGGATGATATAGTACACTATAGAGTTTTACCTACTGTATGAGACCAAAGGCAGAGAGGTTTATTTTGTCCAAACCCTAAATTTTCAATAGCACACAATCTACATCAACCTGCCTGGATAGCTGATTCGAACGACCCAAACACATGGAGCCCAGAATGGGAATGAGGGCTTGTAAATCCGTATAGCTTAATGTAATACCCACACATTCCCCAGGGTATATTGGGCAGATAATTTTAAAGTATTGGCAAAGTCCCTTGGGGGACTGAGAAAAAATACGGAATTATTGAACCTTCCCACCTAAGAAACTCCTGGCACTCTCTCAAACATTAGGGACTCCCAAATTAACAGACCAAGTCCTGGATCTTGAGGTTTGCTCTTATGAAACTTATTTCTGTAGTGGAGAAGCTCAGCCTAACAATAATTATGCCTAAGAGTTACTGCCAGAAAATCTCTTTTGTTGCTCAGATGCGGCCTCTCTCTAAGCCCAACTCTGCAAGGAAAACCATTACCCTCCCCTCTACATGGGACATGACATCCAGGGGTGAAAGTCCCCCTGACAACGTGAGTGCTGATTCCCAGGAATGAGCCCTAGCACCGTGGGATTGATAATGCCTTCCTGACCAAAAAAGGGAAAAGAAATATAACAAAATAAGGTATCAGTGGTTAAGACAGTTGAAATAGAGTCGAGAAGCTACTCTGGAGGCTACTCTTGTGCAAACTTCAGCTAGATATTCCTAATTGCCATGGTCTGCCAACCCCCAACCAACGCATTCCTGTTAAAGAACATCTAGGGCTCTAGCTGAGATTCTGCAGAAGTTCTATGCACTCAGATTACTTTCCAGAAACCTGCAACCTCCAGACTGGTTCCTGGGCCAGTAAGTCCTGAAACCCAGAGGGACTAGCCTCTCCAGAACATCAACAAGTTCCATCTCCCTACCCCATATTGTAGACACCCCTTTCCACCATGAAAATGTTAGAATGGGCATAGCCCAAATATCCCTAAAGATTGGGAGAAGGATCAAAGCAGAAGGAGGAGTTATAATAGAGGAGATAGGATTTAACAAATGAGTACGACTGCTGAATCATTATATTGATTTTTCTTTTAGTCTCCAGTGTCTTGGAGCAACTAGAAACGAAACCCTAAAATTGTGAAACTGTAACCCATACCAAACTTTGAAATCTGTTCTATAACTACATGTTACAATGTACTTTGAAAGTTACTACTTTTTTTTGCATGTGTGTTATGTTCCACTATAAAACAAATGTTTCTAAAAATGGGGCTGAAGATTTGAATAGACATTTCTCCACTGAAGATATACAAATGGCCAATAAGCATTTGAAGAGATGTTGAGCAAAGCTAGCCATTAGGGAAATGCAAATCAAAACCACAAAGAAATACCACTGCACACCCACTAGGATGACAATTATTTAAAAAATGGGAAATAAGTGTCTAAGAGTATTCTGAGAAATAGGAACTCTCATACGTTGTTGGCAGGAATGTAAGATGGTGCAGCTACAGTGAAAGACAGTGTGGCATTTCCTCAGAAAGTTCCCATATGACCCAGCAATCCCGATTCTAGGTATATATCCAAAAGAACGAAAAGCGGGGACTCAAACAGGTATTTATACACCCATGTTTACAGCAGCGTTGTTCACGACAGCCAAGAGGTAGAAGCAACCCAAGTGTCTGTCAATAGATGAATGGAATAAGGAAATGTGGTTTATAGAACGAGGTTGATTCACGCTACAACGTGGATAGACCTAGAAGACATCATGTTGAGTGAAATAAATCAGACACAAAAGGACATATGTGTATGACTTCACATATGAAATACCTAGAGTGAGCAAAAACATAAGAGACAGAAAATACATAACATATTGCCGGGTGCTGGGGTATGAGGCTGGGGAAGGAGACTGGCATTACTGCTTAATGGGTACCGAGTTTCTGTTTGAGGTGACGAAAAAGTTTTGGTAATGGGTGTTGGCAATGGTCACACAGTAATGTGAATGAGATGACTATCACAAATTGTTCACATGAAAAATGGTTAAAATGGGAAATTTCATGAAATTTCACTATGAAAAAACTTTTGGACACAGGATTTCCTACAATAAGTCAAAGGAAATAAAATGGAATTAGATGGATGGTTAGCTGGGTGGATGATAATGATTGATGACATACAGATAGATAAAGCAAGGGGTGGGGAGAAACAGAGGAAAAGAGACAGCAGGGGAGAAGAAGGGTGGGAAGGAAAGAAAAGAAGGATAAGGCAATGTGGTAAGATCTTAAGAGTTGGTAGTTAATATATCTGACTCTCTGGGTGGGTGGATATTGCAAGTTCTCTGTTTGGGTTTTCTAACTGTCCTGTAAGTTTGAAAGCATTTCAAAATAAAAAGTTCAACTAAATAAATAAATAAAGTAAGATGGGAGCAGCTAGAAGGAAAAATCTGAGAAGATCGTATGGTAGCCCATGACAAACTCTGGGATCTGTCCTGTAACTACGTGTTGAAGAGTGCTCTGAAAAGTATTGCTTTTTTCTTTCTTTGCTTTGTACATATGTTATATTATACAATTTAAAAAGTTTTAAAAAATAAAGTAAAATGAAATTATGAAACAATTCGTAAGGATGAAATAGGTTTATAAAGCAGGTGGTGGTTCCCTCTCACAGGACCCTCGGGGTGCTGGAGTGGGGAGGCAGCGGGGCTTCGGGCAGTCCCACCCAGGGCGCCCACCATGGCCAGGCCCTCAGTTTTGGGTCCGTAGAGGCCCCCTGGGTTCCTTCAGGCTGCCCGCCCTTGAAAACCAGCGAAGGCGGAAGGGCACCACACACACACACACACACACACACACACACACACACACACACACTATCCGCCTTCTTTGTTTTGTTTTTGTATAGCCCTGTACTTTTTACATTTTTAAATACTGAAGAAATTCAAAAGAAGAATGTTTAGTGACATATAAAAATCATATGCAATACAAATTTCACTGCCCATATAGAAAGTTTATGGGGGCACAGACCGATTCCTTTACAGACCGCCTACGGCTGCTTCCTGGCGGCAGCGGCGGAGCGGAGCAGCTATAATAAGGCCCTTACTGCCCGCCAGGCATGAAACTCTGCCTACGTGGTGCCTGTCTGCAAACGGGCGCCCACCCTGCCGGCCCGCCCCGCGACCTGGGCGCCTCGGTCCCTCCTCCGCCTCCCGGCCGCAGCTCTGCAGGCCCTCGGGGAGGGACGCCCCGCCGCCGCCAAGACGCCCGGGGTGGACGGTCCGACCGGCGCCCACTCCCCACGGGCTCGCGTGAGCTCCAAGTCCCGGGCCCAGGGCGCCCCGAGATCGCGGGGGGAGAAAGCCCGCGAGGGGCGGGAAGCACGGCCCAAGCCCAGCCCGCCCCCGCCCACCCCCGCCCACCCCCGCCCACCCCCGGCCCGGCGGCCGCACGTCCAGCCGCCCTCGTGGCGCCAGCGCGAGGCGGGCGCGGGGGCGGGGCCTGCGGGAGGGGGCGGAGTCCCCTGCGGGGGCGGGGCGGCTGCCCCCCGCCTCCAACTCGCGAAAGCGGCACGTCGGGGCACCCGGCGGCGCGGTGGGAAAGAAGACGGATTGTGTGTGTGCGTGCGTGTCTGGGTGTACGCGCGCGCGTGTGTGTGTGTGTGCGCGCGCGGGAGGGGAGGCGTTGATGTCAGTGTACTTTAGGTCTCCTTTTTGCAAACTGCGGGTGGGGCGGAGAGAACCTGGTTTGTTTGTTTTAATTGAGATATAATTCACATACCAGGACATTTGTTATTTTCAAGTGCACAATTCAGTGGTTTTAGTACATTCCCGAGGTTGCGCGACCTGAGCCGCTAACTAGTTTAAAACCATTTCATCACCCCGGAAAGTAAACCCGTGCCCATGAGCAATCACTTCCCTTTTCCTCCTGCTTGCAGCTCCTGGCAACCTCTAACCTCCTTTCTGTGTTTACGATTTGCCCATTCTGGAAATGTCATATAAATGGAGCCATAGATTATGTGGCTTTGTGGCTGGCTTCCTTCTCTTAGAGTAATGTTTCCAAAGCTCTTCCATGTTGTGGCATGTATCAGGGCTTCATTCCTTTTTTTTTCTTCCTTTTCTTATTGTATAATATAACATATATACAAAGCAAAGAAAGAAAAAAGCAATAGTTTTCAAAGCACTCTTCAACCAGGAGCTACAGGACAGATCCCAGAGTTTGTCATGGGCTAACATACCATCCTCTCTGAGGACTTCTTTTAGTATTCCATTGCATGTATATACCATGATTTGTTTATTCATTCATCTGTTGATGGAATTTGGTTTGTTTCCACTTTTAGACTATTGTAAATAGCACTGCTATGAACATTTGTGTACAAGCTTTTGTGTAGAGATTTTTTTTCAATTCACTTTGGTATATACTTAAGAGGGCAATTGTTGGGTCATATGGTAACACTGGGTTTTCCAAAATAGTTGTGCCATTTACGCTCCACCAGCAATGAATGTTTTCAATCTGTCCACATCCTCACCAACACGTATTAACTTCTTTTTTATTTTATTCTTCCTAGTGGATGTGAAGTGGCATTTCATGATAGTAATGACTTGTATTTCCCTTATGACTAATGATGTTGAGCATCTTTTCGTGTGGTTATTGACTATTTGTATATCTTCTCTGGAGAAATGTTTATTCAAATCTTTTGCTCATTTTACAATAGGGATGTTGGGGTTTGTTCATATGAAACTTAACCCCACAAAGGATAGGCTAAGCCTACTTAAAATTAGGCCTAAGAGTCACCCCCAAGAGAACCTCTTTTGTTACTCAGATGTGGCCTCTCTCTCCAGCCAACACAACAAGCAAACTCACTGCCCTCCCCGTCTCTAGGTGGGACATGACTCCCAGCGGTGTGGACCTTCCTGGCAACGTGGGACAGAAATCCTAGAATGAGCTGAGACTCAGCATCAACAGATTGAGAAAACCTTCTTCACCAAAAGGGGGAAGAGTGAAATGAGACAAAATAAACTGTCAATGGCTGAGAGATTCCAAACAGAGTCGAGAGGTTATCCTGGAGGTTATTCTTACGCATTAAACAGATACCACCTTGTTATCCAAGATGTAATGGACAGGCTGGAGGGAACTGCCTGAAAATGTAGAGCTGTGTTCCAGCAGCCATGTTTCTTGAAGATGATTGTATAATGATACAGCTTTTGCAATGTGACTGTAATTGTGAAAACCTTGTGTCTGATGCTTCTTTTATCTACCTTATGAACAGATGAGTAAAACTTTAAAAAAAAAAAGTTTAGTTTTCTCCTTCAATTAATGTCCTATAATTTTCTTTAAGTTTAAGAAAACAATTTTTATTGCATTCATATTATGAAAGTCGTATTTTCCATTTTACTATTGGTTTGCATTATAGAAAGATATGGATAGCTGCTCTATTTATGTTGTATATTTTATATGTATTAAACTTTGTTTAGTTCTAATGTTTCAGTCGTTAAGTTTTTACTTTTCTGGGAGGACAGTTTATCCTGTGTATCTTCCTCATTCACTTTATTTTGTTAGTGCATTTAACAGATTTTCCTTCCAATTTTAAATAATGGCAATAATAGGTATCATTTTCTTTTACGTTTCTATGGTGTTTAGGGTTTATCATTTATAGTTTACCGAGACTTTGCATTTTTTTTCAAACCAGGAATGGATGTTGAAACTCATCAAATGCTATTTTGGCATCTATTGAGATTATTGTGTGTTGCTGTTTTTTTCACCTACTGATGTGATATATTTTATAAAGATATTACCTAATATTCAAGCCTTTTATTAATAGAATAAATGTCCTCTTTTTAAAAAAAGTAGGGTTGTCTTTTTGTTGTTGAGTTATTTATTCCGGGTATAAGTTCCTTATCAAATGGATGACCTGCACATGCTTTCTCCCATCCTGTGGGCTGACTTGTCATTTTCTTGATGGTGTATCATACCTGGTGTTAGTATCAAAACTACTTTATGGTATTGTTCTAGTTTGCTAGCTGCCAGAATGCAGTATACCAGAAACAGAATGGCTTTTAAAAAGGGGAATTTAATAAGTTGCTAGTTTACCGTTCTAAGGCCAAGAAAATGTCCCAATTACAAGTCTATAGAAATGTCCAATCCAAGGCATCCAGGGAAAGATACCTTGGTTCAGGAAGGCCAATGAAGTTCAGGGTTTCTCTCTCAAGTGAGAAGGCACATGGCGAACACAGTCACAGTTTCTCTCTCAGCTGGAAGGGCAAATGGAGAGCACAGCGTCATCTGCTAGCTTTCTCTCCCGGCTTCCTGTTTCATGAAGCTCCCTGGGAGTGTTTTCCTTCATCTCCAAAGGTCGCTGGCTGGTGGACTCTGCTTCTCATGGCTATGTCGTTCTGCTCTGCTCTCTCTGAATCTCTCATTCGCCAAAATGTTTCCTCTTTTATAGGACTCCAGAAACTTATCAAGATCCACCCAAATGGGTGGAGACATGTCATCACCTAATCCAGTTTAACAACCACTCTTGATTAAATCACATCTCCAGGGAGATGATCTAATTACAGATTCAAACATACAGTATTGAATAGGGATTATTCTGCCATTACAAAATGGAATTTTTATTAAAACATGGCTTTTCTAAGGTCCATACATCCTCTCAAACCAGCACAGGTATATTGTAGATTAATGCACATATTGGGAGTTAATATTGCCAGAGAAAGAGAAAAAAGATATATGTAAAATAAATTAAGTAAAAACCCTGTAAATGTCATGGAGAAACACCAAGAAACCACGACAATCCAAAACCAACGCGGTCTCCTGACATCCATCTCCTTGCTGGAATGGTTGATTCAAGCTCTGGGGCAGAAAATACTCAGGACAGCCTTGGGGCATCATGTGTCAGAAATCAAAGATACCGAAGAATGGGCTAACAGTAAAAGGACACAGAGCATCCACTTACCCACGATAAGACAATTTGAATGCCAAAAACATTAATGAATGTACTTGAAATATAAAAACCGTAGTAGCCAACAAATTACCAAGAGTTTTGCTATGTTGGCTTCATCTCATCCTTTCCCCCTTCTTTCTTTGCTAAAATATTTTCAAACAAATTGTGGACATCATGTCATTTCACCATTCATACTTCATGCAAATCTTTCAAAAATACATTTTTGTTTCACACGACAATACCATACCCTAACACAATTGACAATTAACTACTTAATAGCATCTAATACGTAGTCCATACAAATTTTCCCTGATTGTCTCAAAAATGTCTTTCCATGCTGTTTTTTCTTTAAGCAGGAACAGAGTGCACACATGACATTTGGCTGTTATGTCTCCTGGAGACCTGATCAGCTGCAGTGCCCACAGTGGCAGAGTTCTCGCCTGCCATGCTGGAGACCTGGGTTCGATTCCCAGAGCCAGGCCATGCCAAACAAACAAACAAACAACATAGCAGTTCAGAATGACATTAAAGAGAAAGGGAGAGGGGAAGACAAACATATTGGATCCTAATAGAATCAGCTCCTTATTCTGAAAATTGGCATTTAAAGAAAATAGCTAAACATTTGTCCCTCCTTTCCTGTGTGAACTGTATTTCGGGGTTACCAGATAGTCCTCACTGATGAGGGAAAAAATTGAATTCCAGTTGAAAAATGAGAAAGGAATGAGAGAATTGGAAAACCGCCATTTTGCAACCCCTAAGTAAGTAATTGAGTCAGGCAATGATCATCAGTGGATAAAATTATTAGATGTAAGGTTGATGGGAATTTTACAAAGGAGGGATCGGGGTGTCACCTCCTGAAGCCTCTAGTAAATCTTAGAATCACTAAACATGTACGTCCTGAAGAGACACAATATCCACCACCCTGCAACACCTAGCGTGTTTTCTTGCCAAAAAGTTGAACCGAAATCTAATAATCCTCTAGAGCCAATATCCATTTACAGAGGAACATATTCAATAACACCAAAGAAACCAGCCACACAGCTCCAGAATAGGAGAGATCCTACTGGAAACTTTCCCAGGTCTCCTCAAAAGGTCAGCAACACATAAGGAGGGCAGTGGGCACTGCAGCCGAGCAGATCTCCAGGAGACATAACAACCAAATGTCATGTGTGCGCTCTGTTCCTGCTTAAAGAAAAAAAGCACGAAAAGACATTTTTTAGACAATCGGAAAATTTATATGGACTACGTATTAGATGCTATTAAGGAGTTAATTGTCAATTGTGTTAGACAGGATAATGGTATTGTCGTGTGAAACAGAAATGTATTTTTTAAAGATGAATGGAGAAATGACATGATGTTCACAATTTGTTTGAAAACATTTTAGCAAAGAAAGAAGGGGGAAAGGATGAGATGAAGCCAACATAGCAAAACTCTTGGTAATTGTTGAATCATGAAATGGGTACATGTGGATTCACCGTACTAGTCTCTCTACTTTTGTGGTTGTTAAAAATTTCATAATAAAAGGCTAAAAAATTATTGGTTTCTCCTTCTCAAAGCGTCAGAGGTATTGTCCCCAACCTGGGCTGCAGCCCACTGCATTAGCCAGGGTTCTAACTGAACCCTGGCAAACAGAACCGCCAGGATATAGATATATATATAGTAAATATTATGGCTTTTTTTTAAAATAGGAATTGGTCGATGCCACTGTGCGGATAGGCAAGTCTGAATTGCACAGGGCAGGCTGCAAGCTGGAAACTGCAGTGAAGGTTTTCCATGAATTCCCCAGGACATGTGGCTGAAACGGAAATGGAAATTCTGTCTTCTGACTGCTGAAATCATCACCTTTCCTTTGAAGGCCCTTGGCTCCTTGGTGACACTTCTCTCCATGTTGAGGGCAAGCTCCTCAGTGGACGGCCGATGCAATCAGCCACAGATGCAGTCACTTCACTGATGATTCAAGTCCCCGAAGTGTTCCCACAGTGACAGCCAGGTGCGTGCTCGCTCGGCCAAGCAGCCAGGCCCATCCCCAGGCCCAGGGCCCAGCGGGGATGTGGACATAATTACCACCACACACCCCTTCTCAGGGCAGCCTTGGTGCAGCTGTTGCTCACTTCCCTCACGGGTCCGAGGCTGAGGCCTGGACTCTATGCAGCCGCCCTCATGTCTGAGGGGCCGCCTGCACCCCACTGCCCCAGATCCCCGGCACCGGGGGTGGCCCCTCCCCACGCCCCACAGATCCACTGCACTTGCCCGTTTACAGAGTATCTTTGGGCCTGTCACTTCCTGGGCCTTACAGTCCAGTGCAGGAGACACAACAAAAACGGAGCAGAACACAGCGCAGTGTCACGTGGTGACGGCGGCTGAGACGCAGCCGGCAGGGATGGTGGGTGAGTCCCCTACACAAATGTGTTATCTTGTAGTTCCAGAGGTCACAAATCCAATATGGATTTTAAGGGCCAAAATCAGGGGCTCAGCAGGGCTGCCCTCCCTTCTGGAGGCTGGAGGGGCTGTTTCCGGTTTCCAGAATCCTCCTTTACCTCTCTCCACCCTCTTTTCGAAGGCAGTGGAGTCTCCCCTGCCTCATGGAGTCTTCTCCCACAGCCATGTCTCCCTTCCACTCCTTTTCTGCCTCCCTCTTCCATTTAAGGACCCTTGTGATTAAATGGGCCCACTTGGATGAGCTCCTTATTTTAAGGTCAGCTAATTAGCAACCCGAACTTGCCTTGCGCCTAACACAGTCCCAGGTCCCGGGCACTAGGCCATGGACACCTCTGGGGGGCCCTTTCTCTGCTGTGACAGATGAGGAGACAGATGGAGAGAGACAGAGAAAGACGGGGAGAGACAGAGATGCAGGTTTGTTACTGGACAAAGGCTGCAGATTCTTTTGCCTGCCGTGCTAAATAACCAATTGCTGAGACACCACGGTTTCAAAGAGAGAAAGAGTCTATGACCAGGCACGTAGTAGGAGAGCAGATTGTCTAGCGGCCCAAGATCTGTGTCCTGGAACTGCAGTAATTGTGATAGTTTTATTAGGGAAAAGATGGGCAGGGTTTAGGACAATGAGCAGTGGCCCCAGGTGATGTAATCAGAGGTGATTTAATTATTGAGCATGCGCAGCCTGATCACACGCTTAGTCTTAGTCGCAGAACTGACGTGAGAAAGGAATGAGGCCTAGGTGACTTGCGGGTTAAGCTCTAAGCTACGGCACATATCAGGGGGCCCACTTTGGTTAGATCCGGTCTTGGTCATCAAGATAACTTTGCACGTGGGGTGGGTTAGTCCTGGGCAGACCCAAGACGTTCCTTAGCAAACATTAGGGGCTGTCTTTAGTGATGACAAGTCTCCAAAGTTGAAAAACTGGATAACGGGTACAAACAAAGGTTAGTCACGAGGTTTTTACTATCTCTGGGGCAGAAGATAAAGGCTCTACAATCATTAGCAGAGATCAAGGCAGCTGGGTTACAATCTAGAGATTTCAGGCATTTCCCTCTGTCTACTCCAATATACCAGAAAGCATAAAGGAATATCTATTTCATGATTCAGTCATCAAAATCATCCCTTAAGTCCTGCTTTCTTGGTTGCAGGTTGAGAGGAGACGTGGAGATAGGAAGGACGTGAGGTCCCAGTGTGCTGGGGCGTCCTTCTGGGGAAGTTATAGAAAAGTCGGAGCAGCTGTGGAAACTCCAGACCTGGCCCAGGACCATTCAGGGTTGACCAGTTACCCGTCATCAGGGAGGGAGAGGACGAGGGACAGCTCTGGGCAAGCCCATCTTCCCAGCATCTCCTGAAGCCTGAGCCTCTGGGTGATTTGGTCTCTATTCTCGGGCCTGGCCTGGGGTTCAGAGAGTAATGCCCATGGGGACATGGGTATATCATCTCGCTGGGGTCGGGGAGGGTGTGGGGAAGGTTCTTATAAAATTCTCAGAAGGGATTGGGAGCAGTAAAAACTCCGATCTTGAAAGTTATAAAAATAAGTGCTTGGAATGTAAAATGGTGCAGCCACTTTGGAAAACAGTCTGGCAGTTCCTCAAAATGCCAAACATAGAGTTACCCTATAACCCAGCAATTCCACTCCTAGGTATTTACCAAAGAGAATCGAAAACATATATCCACCCAAAAACTTGTACACAAATGCTCATAGCAGCATTATTTGCAAGAGCCCCAAAGTGGAAACAACCCAAATGTCCATTCCCGGATGAGAGGATAAGCAGAATGTGCTCTAACCATACAGTGGAGTGTGGATATTCTACCACGGCCATGGATGAGCCTCGGCAACACCAGGCTAAGTGAAAGAAGCCGGTCATAAAAACGCACACATTGTATGATTCCATTTGTCTAGACGAGGCAGAGTTAGAAAGTAAATTAGCGATTCCCCAGCGCTGACAGCTGGTGGCGCAGGGGCGTCTGCCAATGGGTACAAGGTTTTCTGGGTTAATCTAATCCAAAATTAGATCATGGTGATGGGTGCACACCTCTGTGAACGTACTAAAAATCGTCGAATTGGACACCTTAAACAGGTGAGTGTTATGGTGTCTTCATTAAATCTCAATAAAAGCTCTAGACAGCTGTTCTTTCAGAAAATGAGGAACCGGCCCTGCACGTGCAAGGCGCCCCACTGGCCCCCGCCGCCTCAGGTCCTCTCAGAGCAAGGGGCCTTAGACCCCATCTCAGGGCCTCTGCATCAGTCGTTCCTGTCCTGCAGGCCACGCTGGAGTGTGAATTCAGGGATGAAGAGGCAAGCACCGCAGGTGGTGGGGTGCCTTCTCTGCAGGGTGCTGGAGAGCGAGCGGCCTCAGGAAAACCAGGCGGGGAAGGGAAGGTGTTCTAGTTTGCTAGCTGCCGGAATGCAGCACACCAAAGAAGAATTGACTCTCAATAAAAGGGGATTTATTTAGTTAATGTATAGTTCTTCAGAGGAAAGGCAGCTAACTTTCAACTGAGGTTCTTTCTTACATGGGAAGACACAGGGTGATCACTGCTGGCCTTCTCTCCAGGCCTCTGGGTTCCACCAACTTTCCCCGGGGTGATTCCTTTCTGCATCTCCAAAGGCCTGGGCTGAGCTGCGAGTGCTGAGATGAGGTATGCTGAGCTGCTTGGGCTGTGCTACGTTGAGTCTCTCATTTAAGCACCAGCTAATTAAGTCAAACGTCATTCATTGCAGCAGGCCCGCCTCCTAGCCGTCTGCAGATGTAATCAGTGACAGATGAGCATCACATGCCATTGGCTCATGTTCACAGCAACAGAACTAGGTACCTTCACCTGGCCAAGTTGACACCTGAATCTAACTACCACAGAAGGCACGGCGGCACCGAGGTACACCCCGCGGGCCGTACTCATGCCGAGCCCTTCCTTGTGCAGGCCCCAGGTGTCCCGGGCAAATATATCCACCTCCACCACCCGCTCCAGCCATTTTACATGGGAGGTAGCAGGCTCAGAGAGCTCAAGTTGCTGAGCTGGGACACACAGCTAGCAGGTGATTTGGACCAGGCTGCCCTGACTCAGGGGGGCCGCTCCAGGAAGGGGTGGGGAGGGGTGGGGAGGGGTGGGAGGCCCGAGGCTTCAGGATGGACAGAGTTGGGCAGGTCTGCAAGCTGTCCCCTCACCTAGTGTTCTCAGGTCCTTTTGGGGGGCACCTCGGGCCTGGGACATGGACCGAGGCCTGCTGGGCTGGGGGGAGGCTGGGGGAACAGCAGGCTGTGGGCTGACTGTGGGGCCTGTGAGCGAAGTGGGTGAGCAGAGAGGGGGCGCCCAGGTCGGGGCCCCGGCTGAGGAGGGGGCTCACACAGCAGAGGTGGGGGCTCAGCCTTTGTTGAGCAGGGACCACTCCAGTGGCAGGCAGTGAGGGAAAAGCGTGAAGGGAAGGGGCTTCAGGGAAGACTCAGCCAGGGGCCGCGGCTGGAGCGTCTGGGCGGAGGCCTGGGTGCTTTGTGCGCTCACGGCTGCCCCAACCAGGTGTCCCTACTTTTGCTTTTGCACCGTATCCCTGTTCCCAGGCAACCCCCACCCCTCCCCAGGGGCCCCCTCATCCTACCCAAAATGTTATTGTGGTTGGGTTTTTTTTTTAAACAGGGACCCTGTACTTTAGGGCAGAGGGTCCTGCAGGAATAGCAGGTCTCCAAGTCATGCCCTTTCCGAGCCCCAGGCCCCTTTGGCAAAGAGTGGCATGCTCCCCCTCCCCCCTTCCCTCCCCCCTCCCCTACCCCCTACCTGCTTACTGTAGGCGGTGAGCCTGGTGGCACCTATTTTCTACTAAAGAGGATGGGGGCGAAGGCTGGGCCTGGATGGCTGGGTCCCCACCTCAGCCCAAGCCCTTGCCCCATCAGAACAGAGAGCACAGCTTTAGAAAGTGACGCCATGAATGGTGAGGGGGCTGCCGAGCCGGAACTGAACTAATGGAGGGTGCCACCCCCACACCAGGGCCTGCTCAGCACCCAGGACAGTGATTCTGCTGGGGGTGGGGGCTCTGTGCCGCTCCCTGGGACCCCAACTCAGACTCCAAGGCATCCCTGTCCAGGAGCTGGAGCCCCAGAGATGGGGTTGGGGAAGCATATACCCCAACTCCTCCTAAAACTTTACTCCTATCCGGTCAAAGTTTGGGAGGGAGCGAGGGGGTGGGTTTGAGCAGCTGGAAGGAGCCTCCACGGGCTGGGGGGTGGGTGGGTCTGAACCCCCAACTTTGTCCCATGCCCACTGGCCCCTGTCCCCTCCCCTTTCCCCCATCCCAATTGTCTTGTGTCTGGTCCTGGCCCTGGGAGGAGGGGACGGTGGGGAGGGGCCGGAGAGGGGGCTGGGGCTGGAAGCAGAGGGAGACCAGCTCCAGGGAGCATGGAGCGGGGGACAGAGGCCTGCAACCTCGACCCCAGGCCTGACACCCCAGATCTGGGGCTTTCCAAGGCAAGGCGGGGGACCTCACAGTCTGCCCCTGAGTGTAGGGGGTGGGGACGTGCACACCTGGGGACCCCCAAGGCTGAAGGCAGAAGAGCAGGACCATGTGGGGATGGCCTGGGCCCAGGGGACCTGGCAGGGACATGGGGGCAGCTGCTACTGCTGCAGGACTCGGGTAAGGGGACAGGGATGGGGGGCGCCTGATGCAGGCAGGGGCCAACCGGGCACAAGGGGAGGAGCAAGGAATGGGAGGAAAGCCAGGCAAGAGAGGTGATAGGTGGCAGAGAAGGGGGGGAAGACATGGGGGCAAGCTGGGGAGAAGAGGGGCCGAGGGGTGGATGACGGCGGGAGGAAAGGCGGAGAAACCCCGGAGGGCAGCAGAGGGGGTGAGCGGGGGTAGGGGCTGTGGGGGCAGGAAAGACCCACGTGGAGAGAGAGAAGTGGGGGGACGGCCGGGTACCACCCTGGGTCTGGGGTGGGCCCATCCACTCAGGACCCGCGGCTCCACCTCGCATCCTTACACGTGTGTGTGGTGGGACAGCCCTGCTCAGGTGTGTCTGAGCCGTGGCTTGGGTGTGCGTCTGTCACCCTGTACTATGTGTCACGACTCTGAGTCTGTAGGGGCACCTGTGTGTGTGTCTGGGCTGGAATCTGTCCGTCTGTGTCTAGAAGGCAGGGGGAGCAGGTGAGGTTGTGCTTTTCTAGTGCATGTGCATGTGTGTGTGTGAATGAGTGTGCACGAGTGTAAGCACGTTCCTGCTGTCCTGGGAGTGGGCCCTGGCTGCCGAGAGTGGGGACGGGGAGGGGACAGCCTGGAGACCCGGGAAGCTGAGCCCGCAGACCTGCGGATGGGCCGGCAGGTGCCCAGACGGCCGCAGGCTAGGGCCAGGGTGCGCCACCCCACAGCGCCCGGCCCAGGGCTCAGACCATCCTGCTGCCCTCAGGGACACGGGGCAGGGGGCACCCCTTGGTCCCACCTCTTGGCTCCTCTGCCCGCCCAGGTGCGTCCTGACCCCTTGCCCGCTGCAACCCCAGACCCAGGGTGGTACCTGGCCGTCCCCCCACTTCTCTCTCTCCACGTGGGTCTTTCCTGCCCCCACAGCCCCTACCCCCACTCACCCCCTCTGCTGCCCTCCGGGGCCGCCCTGCCCCTGGCGTTGTGCCGTCCAGCGTGCTCCGGGCCGGGCGCCTCGCTGACCCCTGCTCCCCCTGCGGCCCCCAGGGCCCCCTGAAGTAAAGTCCTGCCTCCGGGAGGGCTGCAGGCGGCCCAGGGGAGGTGCCCAGGCGGCTGGCTGGCCCCGCGGGCTGGGAGCGTGCCCCGGGGCAGGGGCGGGGGGATGCGGAGGCGCCCGTGGGCACCCCCGGGCAGCGAGACGGCCGGGCCCTGGCCAACCACAGCCGCGCCCGCCGATGCCGGATGGAACCGCGCAGGGCGGCTGGTGGCCGGCGGCCCGGCCCGGGGCCCGCGGGCGGGTAAGTGAGCGCCGCTGCTCCCGGGGGCAACAGGGCCCAGGGAAGGGCCTGGATGCTGGGGCCAAAGCCCAGGGCTGGGTCTGCAGGTGCTCAGGCGCCCCCACCCCACCCTCAGGGCTGTCCCATTTCCACCAACACCCCGAGTGGGTCACGGTGGAGCGGGCTGGGGTCGCCTGCTTCCGGGGCCTGGTCCGGGGCGTGCCGGCGCCCTCCATTTCCTGGAGGCACAAGGACACGGGGCTGAGTCCTGCCAGCCACCGGCGAGTGCCAGCGGGGGAGGAGGGCGGGTGCCGGGTGGTGGGCTGGGGCCTGGGCACCAGCTGTGGCCCCTGACCTCCGCATCCCCAGGGTGACCCTGCTGCCCCGCGGCATCCTCCACATCGCCGGTGTCAGCCGGCCTGACTCGGGCACCTACTGCTGCGTGGCACGCAACGTGGCAGGAACCGGCCCCAGCCCGGCCCCCAGCTGCGCCGCGCGGTCAGCAGGGATCAGCCGGCCCCGGCGAGGGGAGGGAAGGGGCTGGACCGTGCCGAGCGGGAGCGGCCGCGCAGAGGCGAATGCGGGGACCGTTGGGCCGCCTGCCGGTGCCCGGCCGAAGGCAGGGGACGGCAGGGTCTTCCTGGAGTGAGCTGCACCGAGCTGCTGGATGAAGGGTGCCTGGGGAGAGGCAGGCCCAGGCCAGGGAGGTGGGGGGCGTGGGCTCCAGGCAGAGAGCTGTGGTGTGTGCAAAGGCCCCAGAGCGAGGGCGGTGCAGCTGCGGGCAGTTCTGCGCGGCTGGACCCCAGAATGGGTAGAATCCCGGGAAACGAGGAGCTGATATTCCGGGGCTAGGCGAGGCCCATCCTGAGAAGGCACTTGGCCTAGATCCTGATGCGAAGGGCAGGGTGGTGGTGGGCTTAGAGTGGGGGCTTACTCAGACTGTCTCTCGGATGGGAGTGGATACGAATCTCTGTACACACGTGTGTGTACGCACGTGTGCAAGTGTGTATGTGTGCATGCAGGGTTGTGCACCTGTGAGTGCCTGTGTGTGTGTGCCTGCATGTATGTGTGGGTGTGGGTACACATTTGCACGTGTCCTTCTCAGCGTGAAGATTAAAATTGCTTTATAACGGAGATGAAACCACCCTGGCCAAGCCAGGTGGGAGAGTTGAGATTTGGCTGATCTTCCGCCTAAGTCCCGGGTCTCAGGCGTCTTCCCGGAACAGCCAAGTCACGCCTGCGTTATCCACTAGGGGGCTCCAGGGTATAAGTATAAAAGTGAACTACGGAAAACCACCCCCTTGGCTTGGCACCGACTTTCAAGACGTCTCTGACAAAATTTCACCAAAGAATATAATATGACTGAAAGGGGAAGAGGAGAGATGTGCTTCTGATGCGGAACTGTCTTAGAAACCCAAAGCAAACGGGAATCAGGGGCTCCTGGCTGGGAGCCGTGGAGGGCTGGGGGGCCGCAGCTGGGACTCCCCGCTCCCCTCCCCCACGCGGGGCCGCAGGGGGAGGCAGCGGGCCAGGCCTCCCCGCGCTCGATGGTCCCGACCAAACGCTGGGTCCGGCGGGGGGAGGCCCAGGGCCGCGCAGAGGCAGGGGACGGAATGGCCAGGAGGAGGAGCGGGTGCCCGCTGAGGGACAGAGGGCTGACCAGTCACCGAGGGTCCAGGAGTTCGCAGCTGGCCCATGAATGTGGGGAAAGGAGCTGGGAACAATGTAGACTCTCCCCCAGGTACGGAGGCTGCACGCACGGCCCCACACCGTGCACCCCAAAGCGCGCATGCGCCACGTATGGCGGCCTTCCAGGGGGCTCAGCGTGGTGGGAGGGGGCGAGCCTGACCAGGGCACAGTGCCAGCAGGATCCAGGTCTGAGCCAGCCCTGCCGGTCCCTGTGACATTGGACAAGCTTCCTAACCTCTCTGACACTTGCTTTTCTCATCTGTAGATGGGAGGAAAAATTAAGAAATTTAGTTTGCAGGGCTGTAGTGAAGGCGACAGGAGACAAAGCATGAAACCACCCTGGCCAAGCCAGGTGGGAGAGTTGAGATTTGGCTGATCTTCCGCCTAAGTCCCGGGTAGGCCAGGCAGCACCCAGCCTCCTCGGCCACGGCCAGTGCAGCCTGCCCAGCCCACAGCCTGCTCCGGAACTTGTAAGAGGAAAACCCAGGAGGGCCTGGGCCTCCTTTGGCCCTCAATAGATAGTCATTGAATGGATGAATGAATGAGCAAATGAAATAAGACTCTTCTAAACTTTCAGGGATATTTAAAGATGTGTAAGATTTTATACCAGCCTTCAGAAACTTTATTTTTGAGAAACAACATTTTGTCTGAGAAACTTCTTAATGAAGTATATTTGTGATAAAAGGGTTCAAAATAATTACAGTCTCATAAAATACAAGGTAGCAAAAACAAAGAGGCGACTAGGTAAAGGAAAAGAATGGTCTGTTTTCTGCAGGTATGCTTCACAACAATGTTTCAAGTGTGAGAACAGTGTTTCCCCCATGGTGGTCGCCAAATGATTTGTTGAACAAAATAGTGAAATCAGGTGGGGAAGGGTGATGGCACCGAATGAAGATGCGATTTAGACCTAAAATAGCAGTATGTCTTGGAAAAGCAGCCTGGGGGGAGAGGGCTCCTGCCCACCTCTGTGGGTGGCTCGGGGGAGGGAGCTAGGCCCCCCGCCCCACTGCACCCTGGCCATTTGGAGCCAATTCATGCTCTGATGTGGCTGCAGGCCACCCATGGGGTACATGCTTACACTTTCTCCTTTCTCCTGGCAGCCAGTTTACCTTGGGGCCTGCTTAGCCAGCCAGAGCTCAGCCCTGATGCCTAACTGCCATGAGGCCTTGGGCGTGCCATTTTCTCTCCCAATAAAACAGGGATAAAATAGCATCTGCGGAAAGCAGCTCAAAGTTACAGTGGCACCGGGGGCTAGCATGTGTATTGCGTGTCTCAGGGGTGGTTCCTGTTTCCCACACGCAGCAGGTCCCCCACGGCTGCTGCAGGAACCGCAGACCCTGTCCGGGCCTCGGAACCTGATGCTCACCATGCACCAGACTCGGTGCTTGAGTGCATCGCCACCGGACACCCACGGCCACTTGTGTCCTGGAGTCGCCTGGGTGTGCAGCTGCCTGGCCCCAACCCGCTTCTCAGAGGCCCCCTGCCCCTTCGCCTTTTCCCAGTCTTGACCCCCCCGCGCCTTCCCACAGACAGCCACTCCATTGGCGTGGGGGGCATCTGAGTCCTGGGCACCAGTAACCTCATGATCTCCGACGTGTTGGTCTGATACTCTGGCATCTACGCGTGTCCTGCTAATTGCCTGGGTACCCGTGTGTGGCACACAGTTCAGGGCGCCCTGCTTGTACAGGGTGAGCCCCTAAAGGCTGGATGGGCCAGGGGATCCCTGATATCGTCTCCAGATTGGGTACCAGTGGCGCCCGGGAGACCCAGGAAGCATAGGGGTCCTCTTCCTCTTGCTGGGAGCAAAGACAGCCTCCTCTGGTGGCGCTGGCTGAGAATCGCTGCCCTCGCTGGCCTGGAGGGTAGGGATTCTGGGGCATCCCCGTCTCCCTGGAGGGAAGGGAGGAGGGAGGAGGTACTGGCTGAAGAGGTGAAGAGGCAAGAGGCCCAGCTTCATGGCATCTTTCATTCCACTGTTTCCCACCACCTAGCTCCCCCTGAGTTTGTCCAGTGGCCATAGTCTTTGTCCACGCCCCCAGGCAGCAGTGCTGTCTTCACCTGTGTGGCCCAGGGAGTCCCTGTGCCATGACTGGTCTGGCTGAAGAATGTGAAATGACTGAGTCCTGGGGATAACATACAGCTGACTCACAAAAACAGGTACCCTTTGATACTCCTTCCAGGACTGTTAATGGCAGAGAACTCTACCCAACCCCCACCTACATATAAAGTAACTCTTTTTTTGGGTGGGGTGGGGGGTTGTGCAGGGGCCAGGAATCAAACCCAGGTCTCCTGCTTGGCAGGCGAGCATTCTACCACTGAACCACCTGTGCACCCCAAACAAAAACTTTTTACCTAAATCTACTCTGGAGCTCACCGTTCACACACAAACCCCAGCAGGTTACCTTCTACTTATGTACATGAGACTCTGCTGGGCCTGCTCCCCTAAAGGCAGTCCCACACAGAAGAGGTGTGTTCTGCCCGTGGGCAAACGTGTTGGTCTCTGAGATAGGCAGTTTCCTCCTAAAGGGCTGGGGTTGTGGGGTTCTGGGCAAGAAGGGGTCTCAGTGGCTCTCTTTGTTTTTCCCCAGCACACTGATGCTGGCCCCGGTCTCCGCTGAGGATGAGGCCATCTACCAATGCGTGGCAGAGAACAGCGCTGGCTCCAATCAGGCCAGTGCCCGCCTAGCTGTGACGGGGAGCCCAGAGCCACCCTCTGCCCCCAGGGGCCTGCAGACCAAGGACCTCTCCACTTCTGCCATTTGAGTGTCCTGGCAGCCACCCCCTCCAATGAGGACATCACCGGCTATGTGCTCCATCTCTGGACAGTGGGAGGTGGGCGTGGGTGAGTGGATGGACAGAGCTTGGGCCAGAGGCCAGGAGTCCCTGGCTCTACGCTGTCCCTGCCTTGACTGGCGGTGTCCCTGGCTAAGTCCCTTTTAGTCTCTGGGTCCCAGCCTCACTGGTGATCCCATGCTTCTCTGAACTCTTCTCAGGCCTCTGTTCTGTGGCTCTCTGGACTGGTTGCCTCTGCATATGGTCCTCTTGAACTGGAGTCCCTTTCTCATCCTCATGCTTTCTCATCCTAGCTCCAACTTCTGCAGGTCTCTTTTCTGCTCTCCTTGGAGGCCTAGCCCAGCCAGGCACGAAGAGGGGCTTTGTCCCCACTTTTTGTGTGTGTGATGTGGCTTGTGAGGGAGAAGGATGTGGCAATGTCTAATTACTTTGCTTTCCAGAGCCAGCCGGCCCAGAGCTCCAAGAGGCAGTGAGCAAAGGTACCTTTGAATATGTCTTCTTGAATCTGGAGCCTGCCACCACCTACTCCATCCACTTGCGAGCCTACTCAGCAGAAGGCACCAGCCAGAACTCTGCCCACATCCACGTCTCCACCATGGGTAGCAGTGAGTGACAGCCTCTCTAGCCCTATAGAGCTGCTGGCCTCAGGTGAACAGGGGCTGCCAACCAGCTCATTTATTTTCCTCTATAGCCCCTGCCGCCCTGGGCTTCTCCACCAGAGTGCTCAATGCTACCTCCATACAGGCCTCCTGGGAGTTGTCACCCCAGCTGGAGCCCATCCAAAGCTTCAAACTCTTTCACCGCCAGCTGCCCATTTTGAGGGGCCCCAACTCTTGGCTAGCAGTGTTGGCTCCTTCCTCTACACAGACCTAGGTGAAGCCCTAAACCTTCTTGTGCCACCTCAAGCAGAGCTTCCTACCCCAGAGTGGCCCATTCCCCTCATGTTCCCCTGCTCCTGGCAGAGCCAGTTGCCCTCTATGAGATCAAGCTCTGGGCATTCAATGACAACGGAGATGGTAACAGCAGTACCCACTCTGTCTCTCCATCTGCGAGATGTGCTCTTGGCCACCCCTGGTGAGTAGGGTCCAGGAGGAGGTAGTAGGCCTGGGAGCAGATCAGGCCCCTTCAATAGGATCCATGGCTACCTGATATTAGACCTTCTAGTCTTCAGGGGGATAGGATGGGCTGGGCTTTGCCATACCTGGTTGTCTGACAGATGACACTGTGTCCACAGAGTCCAACGCTGGCTTCTCTTGCAGCCAGGATGAGAGCAGCTCACTGCCTGGGATTGTGGTGGGCGTCCATGTGGGACTGGCTACCCTCATTGTTTGCCTCCTCTGCAGCTCCCTGGGCTGGAGATATAGGTAAGAGCCAGGGTGGCTAATGCAGAAAACTGCTGGGGAGAGAATGCATCACTGCTGACATGGGACCTAAGGCAGCAGGAAAAAGCCCTTATCCATCAATAGTCCAAATCCTCCATTTTTGTTTTATAAATGAGAAGATTACGGTAGAGGGAAAGACAGTTCTTCTCAGAGCTGTATGGTACCAGGAGTGGGGGGAGGCCTGTTGGGGCCACCTGAAGCACAGTCAGCTCTCCTGCCGTCCAGCAGCATGAGAAAGAGGCCCACCCTCTCTCTCCCTGGGGAGGTGGGAACAGGCCGAAGGGCTAAGACAGATGCCAAGCTATGGGGCTCCAGACAGGCCATGGTGCTGACCTTTCCTATCTGAGCAGTCCCCACTGCAGACAGGAGTCCGGAGAGTGCTGGGCAGTGTCTCAGGCTGCTTCAGAGAGCTGGGGGCCCACACGGCCAGGCTCAGGGTAGAGGAAAGCAGGAGGAGAAGACTGAACTCATCACCCAGGTGAGAGGGGTACACGTTAAGGGGTGTTATTAGGGGAAGCTGGTGGGCTTGAATACCTTGAGGCAGAGACTTAAGCACCTCCTTCACCCTCAGGTGATTGTGGAACAGCTTCCCTTAGCCTAGGGCCCTCCAGAAGTTTGCTCCCTCCCAGATGCCACCAACTCCAGACCATTCAAAGAATCTACCTCACCTGTTCCTGTAGCCAGGAGAGAAGCAAAGGTGGCTCAGCCCCTCTCTGGGACAAGTCCAGCCAAATTGGGAGAGAAGAGGGTGTGGTTCCTCTATTCCTCCTTCAACTCAAAGAAATAGGGAGATCTATGTCTTTCCCCCCATCATACCAAATAACCTCAAACTAAACCAAGCTCAGTTGGGTGTTACCCATCCAGTATATTCACCTTTTGATCCAAATATGCTGTACCTACCCGAAGATATACAGCTTTAAGAGTCTGTGATCTCTGCTCTGTGATCACCTCTATCTCACAAGCAGACTCTCGTCAGTCTGAAATGTTTGTCTCCTCATGCTGTAGATGAGGTCTGACCAGGGACAGGCCACCTGCATTCCTTGTCTGAATGGGCAGGTGGGCAAAGGGGGAGCTGAGTTCCTTGTCCCAACACCATCAGAGTCCTGACCATCAAAACACATGAGCTGCTTCTCTGACAACCAAATACCCATCTCCCCTGCCCCAGATTAAAAAAACATTGGCTCCTCTTAAGGGTACATCCCTGCCCCATTTGATTTATATTTTTGAAAGCAGATATTAGTTTGAGAAGGGATTTTGGTGGCCTCAAATCCCTTGTAGAGAAAGCACAGAAGCTGCAGATCACTGTGCCTACTTACCCACAATCCCTCTCAATTCAAGGTGTCCAGAGGGCCTCTGCCTGTCTATGGCACTGAGGACCCCATAGTCCTCCAGCTGTTACCATACCCTAAAGCCAAAGCTCCACCCTCTCCCTGAAAGACTATGTCATATTGTGCCAAAAAGGGGGAAGACCTTGTGGGAGGGAAGTCCCCAGGGCTTAGGGGACTCCAAACCTTGCCTCCTCTGTGCTCTTGTAGTGATGCTAGTACCAATGACAAGATTCCAGCAAACTGGACCCTCCCCCTCCACAACTCCTTTCTGCATAAGGGGCAAAATAGCTTTAACTAAGAAAAGTGGCAGGGGGCTAAGAACAGCCCCAAATATCAATTCCTTGAGGAAATGACATCCCCTCCTTTAGGTGGGCTTAGTCTAAAATGCTTTGTTGGAAATTAAAAAAAATTGAAAAGATAAATTAGGATCTGATAAATGTTCTGGGTTAAAAGGGAAACTTGGGGGAGTGAGGGCAATGAGGTGGAGAAAGTATTTCCAGGTCTTTCAAGGGATATTGCAGTCTGACTACCAAGGAACTATATTTTGCAATTTGCTAAGAAAAGAGCTGTGTGAGTCCATATTGTTATAAAGCCCCCACCTGCAGAAACCAGAATGTTACAAATAATTTAGTTACTGGAGATTACAGCAGTGTGATAGGAAGGGCCAAGGACAGCAGAGAAGGAACATCTCTTTCTCGGGCAGAATGAAGATGCATCCATCTGGGTTAAATGTAAGTCCTTCCCCAGATACCTTCAGACCTTAAGACATGAGGTAACTAAAGTAAGCTCAGTGGCCTCCAATACACTAGCTTCAACCAGAGGTGGAGAAAAAAATAATACAGAAGTAGATAAAGGCTTTTAATAATCATCACAGTCGAAGAGAAGGGTATGAACTGGAGTACCCAATGGCCGGACTATGGGGTATTTGAGCCAAAGCTCTTCCTCTAAATATCCCTAAAATTCTCCCACCAGAATGCCATTCCCACCCCATCATGACTAAAGCACAAGCCACAGGAAAGTTTAGAAACCATTCCTTTCTTTATTAAACATAGCTTGCAAGTGATAAATATTACAAAGTTTTTTTTTTCTTTTAATCCTTTCTCCAAAAATTAGCTTATTTGAATCTTCACTGCTGAAATGCTCAGCAGCATCTGAAACAGATGGGAGTGTATTTGCCTTTTTGAAAACCAGTTTCTATTGGTCTTAGTTTTTTTTTTTTTTTTTCATTTTATTTTCCAAACACAATGCAGAAAATTAGAATGAATTGGGGGGGGGTGTTAAAAAGGAAACTTAAGAGTTGTGCAAAAGGGTCTTGTTTCCCTCCCGCCCACACCATTCAGGGGAGGCCATTCCCCATCCCACCTCCCTGCTCCCAACCCCCACCCCCCAACCTATCTTTCCACTTTCATCAGGATCCCACTCATCATCCTCGCCAAGCTTTGCCAGCCTAGAACCTAAGGAGAGTGGGAGTATTCAGTCCAGGCTGTAGGGAAATTGGGCCCTTGAAGGAGACAGACTGTTTTGAAACAGCAGCCTTTAGGGTGTTCAGAAGGGATCTGAGGGAAGGAGACAAGATGTGGACTTTATCTGAGCTCTCCTACTTCCTCACCAAGAAGACTGGGGAAATTTGTGAAACCTGTAGCTCACAAAGGGAGTACAAGACTACCCTACTAGGGCATTCACTGGTTACCCTCAAGGCTTTGTGGTTGGTTGGGAGGGGGAGCTTTGGCCTGGCCCCTGCCCATGGATGTATGGAGGCATAAGATGTCACTATGCCAAAGATGTCACTGGTCCAGCTGTGATGTCTAGGTATCTTTGCTGCCTTCACTAAATCCAGGGAGAAAAGCAAGGGACAGCTCTCCAAGAACATCGTCACACATATAATGACCTCAACACTGGTAGCTTTGGTTTCCTCCCTGCTTTTTCAGCCCAAACTTTCCTTACCTCAAGGGTTTTTTGTGGTTGTTTGGTAGGTGGGGAAGGAAGCATAAAATAGAATTTTGAACATGGGGGCCAGATGATCAACCCCTCACTCCACAGATAAGTTAATCGAAAGATTAACTTTGCCAAGTCACATAGCAAGTTAGTGAGAAAGCTTGGGACTAGACTCCAGGTCTCCAGACTGTGCCATTCTCTCTAACTCCCTTTGTGTTGGTAGTTTTCTGTCTATAGTCCTTGTTCAAGAGTCCTCTCACAATAGCCCAGCCTCATCTTAATTCACACAGTCTAAAACTTTGTGCAGATGGATATGGCTCTCACTAGGTGAGGCCTCTTTAGGATGATTAATTAAAATTCTTTCTTTCTGCAGTTCCCATGACAAGCCACCCTCAAAGGCCCATTAGACTAGATTCTTTCTTTTTTGGGGGAGTGAGTGAGATGGGGGAAATCCCTTGCATAAGAAAGTTTGACACTGAATTTTGTTATATAGGTATATTGTATATATGCTGATGCAATCAGACAAAAAAAAAAAAAAACAGTGCAAATACAATTACAATTCATAATACTTGGTTTCAATGCCCCCAGGAACTGCCCCATTCCTCGGCTACCTCCCACCCCCCCAGCACTTCCCCACAGTATCAAC
Source organism: Myrmecophaga tridactyla (assembly GCA_004026745.1). Lineage (NCBI taxonomy): Eukaryota > Metazoa > Chordata > Mammalia > Pilosa > Myrmecophagidae > Myrmecophaga > Myrmecophaga tridactyla. The sequence goes on from PVIY010003139.1 coordinate 78,674, forward strand.
CTAATGCTGGGGGGTAGGGAGGGTGGGCAGGTTAGGGTAGGGAGTGGGCTCTGCCAAGGCAGTGCTGGTGACCCGGAGGGACTACTCCAGGGTGGGGAGGCAAGGCACAAATTAGGGGAGGGTGCTGGGGGAGGTGGCATCTCTAAGGAGGGATGGGGTTGGAGCAGCTGCCAGTCTCAGTGTGCTGGGCCCTGCCCACTCCCCTACCCACCCTCCACAGCCCTGCCTCCTTATCCCCTCCCCTTCCCCAGAAACCCTTTTGCACGGATCATACACAAACGGGCACATTACAAAATGACATAACACAGTTTCACAATATCCATGGCTAGGGCTTTTTTTTTTTTTTTCTCTTTTTCAGGTTTTTTTTTTTCTACACAATGTACAATTCCTTTTAAATGGATCAAGAAATAGCTTATATACATGAATGAGTCCTTGTTATAACATCTCGGCAGCAAGTATCATAAGCTAATGAAGGTCTTGTTGGAAGGGAAGGGAGCCTAGGACTGGGGTGGGGATAGGGGGTCTGGAGAGAAGGGTTATGCCTTCTGGAGGAGTGGGGAGAAAAGGGAGTGGTTGGGAAGAAGGAACAAAAGTAAAAATATCAAGAAGCATCTTTACAAAGCAGTTCTATAGCTAATTCCTTTTAAAGGGGAAAGGAAAGGTAACCAAAGCAGGAAAACATTTATCTCTGTGTCTTAAAAAAAAAAAAACTACCATACATAACATCCAAAAATATGGAAAAAAAAAAATACTTATTCCAGGGATGGAGGGAGTCCGGATGCTGTGGTCAAAGGGCAAAATAAAACTGACAAATAAAAACCTCTGTCCCCGAGCTTTACTCAAGCCCTACGGCTAATCTACCTGTTACAGGCTTCTAGGGAGTAAGACATTATCCATAAACTACTACTTTTGGTGCCTCTGGGGATGGAGAAAGCCAGGTAGAACTGGTAAGATCCTCACTCTATTTTACCCTGAGCTTCATTCAGAGCTCCAAGGGTAAAGGGTAACTCTCAGAACAGAGAGGGCCTTTCCTCCTATCCTTAGGAAATGAAGTGTTGTCTGTCCACAGAGCCCAAGACCTGGGGATGGATAGTAGCAATAGACTTGGAGGGACAGGGCAATCAATGATGAAAAAGGAGAGAATCCAGTAAGATGGAGAAAAGGGAGGAGGTGAAAGGCTAATACTTGACCATGATTAAGGAGCCCTCACCCCATCACTAATTCCCGGGAACGTTATGGAAATGAGGAGGAAAAAAGGGTAAGAAATCAAACGTCAGTGATTGAGCAAAAGGGTCACGGAGCTATACTAGTCCACAAGCAGCTTCTATGTAATTGACCATGAGAGGATAAACAGAAGATTCTACCCTCTCCCCCACTGCCTCAGCACCTAAGCAGGCACTCAACTATAGACTTTCCTTCCCCATCATTCCCATCTCTACACATCTTACTTCCAAAGCCCATTTAAGTGCCTGGCTCCCAGGGAAGGGAATCAGCTCAGGGCAGAGAAAGCCCCCAGCCAGAAGGTATTGCACATTCTCTGTTCCTTACTTTTAATCTCAACTGACAAACTTGGGCAGCTCGTACCTCTGAACACCTCTGAGCTGGGGGAGAAGGAGACATAACAGAAATGGCACTTCATCGTGGGGTGGGGAGGGGGAAGAGGCTAGACAGACATGCCACAAGGCTAGATGACTGGTAGGGAAAACATTAAAAAACAAAACAAAAAAAGCTTCCAATTTTGTGGAAGAGAAAAAAGCAAAACCAAACGATTTATCCAGTGCTTTCAAAGCACAGAGGGCAAAGAAAAGATGTAAGAATATATCTTTATATATATATATATATATATATATATATGATTTTAAAATAATCCCAGACCCAGTTCCATTAACCCCCCCTCCCTCCCCCACAACTTACAGTCAAGGGGTACCACATTCCCCAGAAAAATACTCAAACGACCCCATCACTACCTGTTACTAGCATCTAAGCTTCCAGATCATTTCACCACTGGGGGAGCCCAGATACAGGCTGCATCTCTGCTCCTTTATTAAGTGCTCAATGAATTTGGGGGAAGGGAAGAAAAAAAGCTGGGAAGGCCCGTAGGGCCAGTATAATCACCCCAGTGGCACTGGGGTGTTGGGAACAGAGGCCAGAGTGGGGGGAACTAAGCCTGATTCTAGCTCCCTCTCCCACCCCAACCCCAAACTTTATGGGGGAAGATGTGCAGTTTGTGGGTGTGTGAATTTTAAAAGTGCCTTCTTACTTTAAAAAAAACTAATTTTTTAAAATAAAAATGGGGGAACTACCCCAGGTGGCTTCCAAGGGCAAAGTATTAAAACTCTTCCTCACACCTCTCTGCTGGGAGTATCTTTTCAGCACACTCTGGTAGCTTCTAGAGCTGGAGAGGTGGATATGCATACATCATAAGGAAAGCAGAAAGCCTTACCTTACGAGGATTCCCTTATCTAAAAAACAGCCTGGGCCCCTATTTCCTTCCCCCACAATGTGGGCATATGGGATGCTAATCTTACCAATCCCCAGAACAGCAACATTGCACAATTCAATTCATTTTTTACCTTAGTAGCGCTGAAGGAAAAAACAAAAATCAAAACAAAACCAAAAAGCAAAATCAACAGAATTCTGGGGGTGGGAATAGGGGGTGGGGGGTGGGAGAATGACACAAAAAACCCAACCACAAAACTTTTGTAGCATAGGTCCAAAGTTGGTTTTGACATGAATTGTTTGGCTCTGAGCAGCTGGTTCTACAGTAAGCGGAGCAGAGTTAGGGCAGGACTATGACTTGACTTTGATGCCTTCACCCTCATCTCCTGGCACTGAGAAGGTGAAGGAGATAGGCTAATGTGAAAATTCCAACTGTTGAGAGAGAAACCCCTTCCTCCAAGTCTATTTCACCCTTTTGCCATTTTAGTCATGTCCATTCCAACTTCTAGGACACTCAGCAAACTCAGCCTGGGAACAATTTATGGCTTTAGCCATTCCTCTATACTAAAGATGGGGCTGTGGTTAGAAGGAACAGATTAAGATAAAAAAAAAAAAAAAAAGTAGGTGGTGGCAGGGAGACTTTTAAAAGAAATAAATTTGTGATAGTTGGCCTGGAATAGACTTCTGTGTCCCCATTGGGGCCAGAAGACCAGTTTCATTCCCCCAGTATCCAGAAGGCCAGGACTTGCTCTCAGTTCCCCTGGCTCAACATTATGCTTATCGTACCTCTTCCTCCTCCTCCACGGGTAAACTCCAGGGTGGTTGAATTTTAAAGCTTCTCTCTCCAGGCTCTTTCCACCTCAATTGTAGAGCCCAACTTCAACACTAAACACTGCTTCCCAAACTCTCCAGCCCAGTAACACCCACAGGTGGGTGCTATTCCTCCTCATATGATGCCACCACCTCCTTCCCCACCCTGGATTAAGTGCGTTAAAAACTTCTGCTCCTAAGAGTCCCAGTCATGTCCTACTTTGGCAGTTGGGGACCCTACTGCAATGCTCCTATTTTTTTAACTGAATGCCATTTGTGATGAAAAAAAAGAGAGAGAGAAAGAAAAAGAAAAAGAAAAAAATTGGAGGAACATGAAAAGGTTTAACCGTCCACTGAACAAAGGGAGGACACACAATATCATTAAAAATGATAATGATACTTATAGCATAAAAACAAACTTTAGAAACATGTCAGAGGGCACAGATTCTCCCCAGGACCTCACTCTGACCTCTATCAGAGACGAAGATCCACCTCACTGTGAAAAGAAAACCGAAGAGAGAAGACAGAGCAGCAGAAGAACAGATCGCAGCAGTGTGAAATAAAGGGGAGGTGGCGGGGCAAGGTGCGTGTGTTTTCTTGTTGATTTCTATTTTTTGTCTTCTGTTTTTCTGTTTTGTTTTCCGTGTATGGTAGGCACCAGTACAGGCACTGCATGCGACGGAAGTTGGGGGTAATGGGAGAGGAAAGGGGTAAAGGATTCAAGGTTGGGGCAGTACAAGTGGAACAGGCGTTATTTCTGTCCACTGATGGACTGCGATATAGACCGGGGAGGGATCATGTCTAAAAGGTATTCCCGCTGCCGGTCTGCCAAACTGGGGGCTTTGTGTCCTCCGATGCCGGTGTTCAAGTATGCAATGTTGACACCTAGACCCAAGAGACAAAAGTGGAGGTAGGTATTAACAAAGGAAATCACTCCCTTCTATACCACCCTGGGGCTGCAGAGTTGGAGATGGAAAGGAAAAGACGAGACGTTGCCTGAACTTGTCCAGACCTGGCTAGTTTTATTTCAGTAGCATCCTACCCCACTGGCTCCCAAGCTTTAGGAAAGAAATATTCCTGAAATTTCAATCCTATCAGGAACACTGAATATGACTGTAATGGTATAGGAAAGATAAATAATACAGTAATAAGAAGAAAACAATCAAGACAAAGAGATGGAATCAATGAATGTGCACTGATTTTGGGGCTGCTGACTGCAGAGAAACATCCCTGGATCATTCAAACAGGATCAGGACAGATGACCCTGCTATCCTGGTGAAGAGATCTATAACCACCTGCTCACTGAGGAAACATTTATAATGGTAGGAACTGGATCATTTGCACCACTAAAACCCTAGTCCCTAGCACTGTGCCTGGCATAACATATCAATTAGCAAACATTGGCTGAATAATAAAAGAATGGTGTAAACTTGGCCTAAAGAAAGAGCAGAAAACAAAGGAAGTGACAGTTAACTTAAAGTAGCTGCTAAAGCACTGCAAGACAAGTTCTTAGATAAGCACTTCTTACCTGGCATACCAAGGAGGCCTCCTGGCACAGACAGCTGGGGTGCCTGTGCAAAGTTGGAAAGCATGGAGCGGGCAGATGTGGGTATGCCACGCTGGAGGCTGCTCTGGGGCTGTGGAGCCTGCAATGATGAGGAGATGGTGGATCATAACTTTGCCGTGATGGAAGGTTAACAGGGAGGCAAAGATATGGGAGAAAAGCAGAAAAGCAGTGTGATTTCCCATAGAAAAGAATGTAACTTCAAATAAATGGTTCGCAAACCCTCAAGAGAAATAAGGGTCAGGAGGAAAGTTCCTTACCTGTCGAAGTGTATGATGTCTCATGATGGTCTCTTGTTTACTGACACTGGACACAGATGGAGCTGTAGTGGGGGAGAGGGCTGCCTGCTGCTGTAATCGCTGTTCAATTTCCTATTGGGAATGATAAGGTCAAGTTGGGCAGGATAGCATGTAATTTCATAACCAGAAAACCTACAAGTCTTTTTTTTTTTTTTAACATGGGCAGGCACCGGGAATCGAACCTGGGTCCTCTGGCATGGCAGGTAAGCATTCTTGTCTGCTGAGCCACCGTGGCCCGCCCCCTAGAAGTCTTTTTATTTCTAATATTGCCACCTAGCTGGAGGGATATGGAAAAGGGAAAAGAGTTCGGTGGGGTGGATGCACTGAGAGCTTCGGGTACAAGTAGCCAACCTACTTCACTGATTAACGGAGGCCTCTTTCCAGGGAAGCTGGCTCTCAGAAGGTGACTGGAGAGACCTGGGTGGCGAGGATGAGCAACTCATGCGACGAAGGATGATGAGTTACTGGAGTTTTATTTATTTATTTTTTAACTTTTTAATTGTATACTATTAACATATATACAAAAGCAAAGAAAGAAAAAAGCAATAGTTGTGAAAGCACTCTTCAACTAGTTACAGGACAGATCCCAGAGTTTGTCATGGGTTACCATATGATCCTCTCAGATTTAAACAATTTATTCTTTTTTTTCCATATATTTTCTAAAATTTATCTATTAAACATAACCACATACAAACACAAACGTTCTCACATTTGATCATTCCATTCTTGATATATAATCAATAACTCACAATACCATCACACAGTTGTACACTCATCTGATCATTTCTTAGAACATTTGCATCAATTCAGAAAAAGAAATAAAAAGAAAACCGAAAAAAATTCACACATAACATATCCCTTCCCCTTCCCTTTCATTGATCACTAGCATTTCAATCTACTAAATTTATTGTAACATTTGTTCCCCCTATTATTATTTTTATGCTGTATGTTTTACTCGTCTCTTGATATGGTAGATAAAAGGAGCATCAGACACAAGGTTTTCACAATCACACAGTCACATTGTGAAAGCTATATCATTATATAATCATCTTCAAGAAACATGGCTACTGGAACACACAGCTCTACATTTTCAGGCAGTTCCCTCCAGGCTCTCTCCATTACATCCTGACTAACAAGGTGATATCTATTTAATGTGTAAGAATAACCTCCAGGATAACCTCTCAACTCTGGAATCTCTCAGCCATTGACACTTTATTTTGTCTCATTTCACTGTCCCCCTTTTGGTCGAGAAGGTTTTCTCAATTCCTTGATGCTGAGTCTCAGCTCATTCTAGGGGTTTTCTCAATCTCTTGATGCCGAGTCTCAGCTCATTCTAGGATTTCTGTCCCACGTTGCCCAGAAAGGCCACACCCCTGGGAGTCATGTTCAACGTAGAGAGGGGGAGGGCGGTGAGTTTGCTTGTCGTGTTGGCTGGAGAGAGAGAGGCCTCATCTGAACAACAAAAGAGGTTCTCTTGGGGGTGACTCTTCCGCCTAATTTCAAGTAGGCTTAGCCTATCCTTTGTGGGGTTAAGTTTCACATGAACAAACCCCAAGACTGGGGGCTCAGCCTATTGCTTTGGTTGTCCCCACTGCTTCTGAGAATATCAAGAATTCTCCACTTGGGGAAGCTCAATTTCCCCCCTTTCTCACCACTACCCCAAGGGGACTTCGCAAATGCTTTTTTATTCACTGTTCAAATCACTCTGGGATTTATCAGGACATTGCTCTGGACAAACTAACAGAATCTTATGTCCTACTCAAGGTTCCATGTACTTACGGTGTTCAATTAAGCTGTCCATATAAGTTATATTAGGAACTGCATTAGTCAAAATATAAATTTTGTACCAAATAAACATTTCTTACTTTAGTCTCACACATAAGTTAAAATTTTAACATATTAATTACCATCTATTTTGAACACCCTGCAGTAATGACATTCCTTTGTTCTTCCTCATGCAAAAACATTTTTTAAATTTGTACATTTCGTCACTATCATTATACACTCTGGGCGTTCCGAGATTATACCATCTCAGTCTTTATCGTCTATCTTTCATTCTGATTTCATTTGTGCCCCCAGCCCTCCTTCCTCTATCATTCTCACATTCACCTTCATTCAGTGTTCTAACATAACTGTATTACAGTTAGGTAGTATTGTGCTATCCATTCTGAAATTTTACAATCAGTCCTGTTGCACCATCTATATCCCTTCAGCTCCAATTACCCAATATCTTACCCTATTTCTATCTCCTGATGGTCTCTGTTCTTAACTGAAATTCTCCAAGTTCATTCACTAATGTTAGTTCATATCAGTGAGACCATATAAGTATTTGTCCTTTTGTTTCTGGTTAATCTCACTCAGCATAATGTCCTTAAGGTCCATCCATGTTGTTACATACTTCATAACTTTATTCTGTCTTACAGCTGCATAATATTCCATCGTATGTATATACCACAGCTTGTTTAGCCACTCGTCTGCTGATGTACATTTTGGCTGTTTCCATCTCTTCGCAATTATAAATAATGCTGCTATAAACTTTGGTGTGCAAATGTCAGTTTGTATCCTTGCCCTCATGTCCTCGGAGTAGATACCTAGCAATGGTACTGCCAGGTCATATGGCAATTCTATACTTAGCTTCCCGAGGAACTGCCAAACTGTCTTCCACAGTGGTTGTACCATTTGACATTCTCACCAAGAGTGGATAAGTGTGCCTCTTTGTCCATATCCTCTCTAGCACTTGTTTTCTGTTTTACTGATAATGGCCATTCTGGTGGGTGTGATATGATATTTCATTGTGGTTTTGATTTGCATTTCCCTAATAGCCAGGGAAGTTGAGCATCTTTTCATGTAATTTTTGGCCATTTGTATTTCCTCTTCTGAGAAGTGTCTGTTCATATCTTTTGTCCATTTTGTAACTGGGTTGTCTGTCTTTTTGTTGTTGAGTTGAACAATCTCTTTATATATTCTGGATACTAGACCTTTACTGATATATCATTTCCAAATATTGTCTCCCATTGTGTAGGCTGTCTTTTTACTTTCTTGATGAAGTTCTTTAATGCACAAAAGTGTTTAATTTTGAGGAGACCTCATTTATTTATTTCTTCAATACTCGTCCTTCGGGTGTTAAGGTCTAGGAAACCACCTCCTATTATATTCCCCTACATTTTCTTCTAAAAGTTTTATAGTCTTAGATCTAATGTTTAGGTCTTTGATCTATTTTGAGTTAATTTTTGTATAGGGTGTGAGATATGGATCTTCTTTCATTCTTTTGCATGTGGATATCCTGTTCTCTAGGCACTATTTATTGAAAAGACTGTTCTGTCCCAGTGAGTTGGCTTGGCTGCCTTATCAAAGATCAACTGTCCATAGATGAGAGGGTCTACATCTGGACACAATATTCGATTCCATTGGTGAGTATATCTATATTTATGCCAGTATCATGCTATCTGACTACTGTAGCTTTGTAATACGCCTTAAAGTCAGGTAGCGTGAGACCTCCAACTTCATTTTTCTTTCTCAGGATGTTTTTAAGTATTAGGGGCACCCTGTGTCTCCAGATAAACTTGGTTACTGGTTTTTCTATTTCTGAAAAGTAAGTTTTCGGGATTTTAACTGGTATTATATTGAATCTGTAAATCACTTTAGGTAGACATCTTTTTTTTTTTTTTTTTTTTTTTTTAACATGGGTAGGCACCGGGAATCGAACCTGGGTCCTCTGGCATCGCAGGCAAGCATTACTGCCTGCTGAGCCACCGTGGCCCGCCCTAGGTAGACATCTTAACTACACTTAGTCTTCCAATCCATGAACACGGTATGCCCTTCCATTTATTTAGGTCTTCTGTGATTTCTTCTAACAATTTCTTGTAGTTTTCCTTTTACAGGTCTTTTGTCTCTTTGGTTAAATTTATTCCTAAATATTTTATTGCAACTGTAAATGGAATTTTTTAATTTTCCCCTCAGATTGTTCATTATCAGTGTATAGAAACACTACAGATTTTTGCGTATTAATCTTGTAACTCGCCACTTTGCTGTACTCATTTATCAACTCTAGTAGTTTTGCTGTGGATTTTTCGGGGTTTTCAACACACAGTATCATATCAACTGCAAACAGAGTTTTACTTCTTCCTTTCCAATTTTGATATTATAAGAAAAGAATTCATTTTCTTGTCTAATTGCTCTGGCTAGAACTTCCAACACAATGTTGAATAACAATGGTGATAGTGGACATCTTTGTCTTGTTCCTGATCTTAGGGGGAAAAGTTTTCAGTTTTTCCCCATGGAGGATGATGTTAGCTGTGGGTTTTTTTATATTCCCTTTATCATGTTGAGGAAGTTCCCCTCTATTCCTATCCTTTGAAGTGTTTTCAACAAGAAAGGATGTTGAATTTTGTCAAATGTCTTTTCTACATCAATCGAAGTGATCATGTGGTTTTTCTGCTTTGATTTGTTGATATGGTGTATTACATTAATTGATTTTCTTATGTTGAACCATCCTTGCATACGTGGGATGAATCCTACTTGGTCATGGTGTATAATTCTTTGAAAGTGCTGCTGGATTTGATTTGCTAGAATTTAGTTGAGGATTTTCGCATCTATATTTATTAGAGACAATGGTCTGTAGTTTTCTTTTCTTGTAATATCTTTGTCTGGCTTTGATATGAGGGTAATGTTGGTTTCAAAGAATGAGTTAGGTAGCTTTCCCTCCTCTTCAATTTTTTTGAAGAGTTTAAGCAGGATTGGTACTAATTCTTTCTTGAATGTTTGGTAGAACTCACATGTGAAGTCATCTGGTCCTGGACTTTTCTTTTTGGGGAGCATCTTAATAACTGATTTCAATTTCTTTACGTGTGATTTGTTTGATGAGGTCGTCTATTTCTTCCTGAGTCAATGTCTGTTGTTCATGCCTTTCTAGGAAGTTGTCCATTTCATCTACATTGTTTAATTTATTAGCATAAAGTTGTTCATAGTATTCTATTACTTCTTTTATTTCTGTGGGGTCAGTGGTTAAGTCTCCTCTTCCATTTCTGATTTTATTTATTTGCATCCTCTCTCTTCTTCTTTTTGTCAACCTTGTTAAGGGTCCACAATCTTATTGATTTTCTCATAGAACCAACTTACGGTTTTACTGATTTTCTCGACTGTTTTCATGTTCTTAATTTCATTTATTTCTGCTCTAATGTTCATTATTTCTTTCCTTTTGCTTGCTTTGGGTTAGTTTGCTGTTCTTTCTCTAGTTCTTCCTGGTGGACAGTTAATTAATCGATGTTTGCTCTTTCTTCTTTTTGGATATAAGCAAATAGGGCAATAAATTTCTCTCTTAGCACTGCTTTTGCTGTATCCCATAAATTTTGATATGTCATGTTTTCATTTTCATTTGCCTCAAGGTATTCACTGATTTGTCTTGAAATTTCTTCCTGGACCCACTTGTTGTTTAAGCGTGTATTGTTGAGCCCCCACATATTTGTGAATTTTCTGGCACTCTGCCTATTATTGATTTCCAACTTCATTTCTTTATGATCTGAGAAAGTGTTTTGCATGATTTCAATCTTTTTAAATTTATAGAGACTTGCTTTGTGACCCAGCATATGGTCTATCTTTGAGAATGATCCATGAGCACTTGAGAAAAAGGTGTATCTTGCTGTTGTGGGGTGTAATGTGCTATAAATGTCTGTTAAGACTAGCTCATTTATTGTATTATTCAAATTCTCTGTTTCCTTATTGGTCCTCTGTCTGGATGTTCTGTCCATTAATGAGAGTGGGGAATTGAAGTCTCCAACTATTATGGTAGATGTGTCTATTTCTCTTTTCAGTATTTGCCTCATGTATTTTGGAGCATTCTGGCTTGGTGCAGAAATATTTATGATTGTTATATCTTCTTGTTGAATTGCTCCTTTTATTAATATATAGTGTCCTTCTTTGTCTCTTTTAACTGTTTCACATTTGAAGTCTAATTTGTGGGATGTTAATATAGCTACTCTTGCTCTTTTCTGATTGTTACTTATATGAAATATCTTTTCCCAACCTTTCACTTTTAACATATGTCTATCCTTGGGTCTAAGATGTGTTTCCTATAGACAGCATACAGATGGTCCTGTTTTTTAATCCACTCTGCCAGTCTATGTCTTTTGATTGGGGAGTTTAATCCATTAACATTTAGTGTTATTACTGTATGGGCAGTACTTTCTGCTACCATTTTGCCTTTTGGATTTTATACATCATATCTAATTTTCCTTCTTTTTACCTTTACTGACAGTCTTCATTTTACACTCTTCTCCACCTCTCACTCTCCTGTCTTTTCCTATCTCTCTAGTGCTCCCTGTAGTATTTCTTGCAGAGCCAGTCTCTTGGTCACAAATTATCTCAGTGATTTTTTGTCTGAAAATGTTTTAGTTTCCCCCTCATTTCTGAAGGACAATGTTGGTGGATATAGAAGTTTTGGTTGGGAGTTTTTCTCTTTTAGTAACTTAAATATATCATCCCCACTGCCTTCTCGTCTCCATGGTTTCTGCTGAGCTTTCTACGCATAATCTTATTGGGATTCCCTTGTATGTGATGGATTGCTTTTCTCTTTCTGCTTTCAAAATTCTCTTTCTCTTTGACATCTGATGTTCTGATTAAAAGTTTTGGAGCATGTCTGTTTGGATCTATTTTGTTTGGGGTACGCTACACTTCTTGGATCTGTAATTTTAAGTCTTTCATAAGAGTTGGGAATTTTTTAGTGATAATTTCCTCTATTAGTTTTTTCCTCCTTTTCCCTTCTCTTCTCCTTCTGGGACACTCACAATACATGTATATTTGTATGCTTCATGTTGTCATTCAATTCCCAGAGTCCCTGTTCTTATTTTTCCATTGTTTTCCCTGTCTTTTCTTTTGCATGTCAGAGTTCAGATGTCCTATCTTCCAGTTCACTAATCCTATCTTCTGCCTCCTGAAATCTAACATTGTAGGTTTCCATTGTTTTTTCATCTCTTCTACTGTGCCTTTCATTCCCATAAGTTCTGTGATTTGTTTTTTCAGACTTTCGATTTCTTCTTTTTGTTCATTCCTTGCCTTCTTTATATGCTTCCTCAATTCATCAATTTGATTTTTGATGAGGTTTTCCATGTCTGTTTGAACATTCTGAATTAATTGTTTGAAATCCTTTATCTCATTTGAAATGTTGGTTTGTTCCTTTGACTGGGCCGTATCTTCAATGTTCCTAGTATGATTCATTATTTCTTGGTGGAGTCTAGGCATTTATTACCTTAATTAGTTTATTCTGGAGATTGTTTTCACTTTTTTTACCTAGGATTTTTTTGCTAGATGACTTTGTTGTCTATCTGTTCTTTGACATTCAGTTCAGCTTATTCTAGACCTCTAGCTTAGGTTTTGTTTAACAGAGCAGAATTTTTCAGTTCTTATTTCTTTCCCTGCCTGTATGTTGTCCCCCACCACCACCATCTTAGGAGGGTCTACTTAGGTATTATAGACCCCAGCCAGATTTTCCTAGACCAAACAGGCCTCCTCTCAAGAGGAAAGAGTCACCTGCATCAGTTTTCCCTGAGGGTGAGACCCAGCAGGTTGAAAGGCTTTCCTACGAAGCCCCTGAACTGTGTGTTTTTCCTATCCTGCCCAGTATGTGGCGCTTTTCTGCCTATGGGTCTCACCAGCATAAGGTGATGCAGAACCTTTAACTTCAGTAGACTCTCCCTGCTGGAGGTGTAGTCAAGACAGAGGAGATGTTGTAGGCTGGATTAAATTGCTTCACTTTTCCAGACCCTGGGATCTGAATACCTTGAGAGAGGGATTCCACCTGAGCTGGGCCCCACCCCTCTCTGGGGAAGGCACAGGCTCCAGACAAACTCTCAAACAAGCTCAATTCTGCCTATGCCTGGGGCAGGTGGAGCCTGAGAAGCCCTGCAGGTGTATTTAAAGAGTAGTCAAGCCATAGACACACAGCCACAAAAAAGAAAAAGAAAAATCCTTTTCAGAGCAGGACCCCGTTCCATTGGTTTGCCAATCAAGAGCTTAAGTTGGTATGTTGCTTTGCGTATCTCCAGGTCCTATGTGCCCTCTCCTTTCCTTCAGAGCCCAGACTCTTCCAAGTATCATAGGCTATCCGATGCAAAAAAAAACCTTTTTTTTTTTTCTTTCCTGTTTTCTTTTTTTTGTCAGCCCTGCCCCCTCTGCGCCAGGGCAAAAACCTCAGCTTTTACTCTAGGTTGAGCTCAGCTGGGGCCTATTTTTAGTAGTAAGAATTTGTTAATTAATTCCACAAGTGGAGCTCGATTGCTCAGCCCCTGCTGCTGGTAAAGTCTCTTTTGTTTTCCCTCTGGGAAGCAGCCTGTGGGAGAGTGGAGCCAGCCACCACACCTTGGGGAACTCACGGTTCTGGATGGGCTTGGAGCCAGTCCAGCTTGTCCAGACTGGGGTACGCTGTGTGTCCAGTCACTGACGTGGCCCCAGCAGTTGTTCTGTACTGTTCCTGGCTATTTACTAGCTGCTTTGGAGGACGAACTAAATCCCACACCTCACTAAGCCGCCATCTTGGCCCCCCCTGGAGTTTTATTTTTGACTCCTGCCTACTCATTTTCTAGAATGTCCATGATGCTACCTACAACAAAGGGATCTAATGGGTGGTGGGGTGGAAAATGTGATACAGGAAAGGGATGTGTGCTTCCCAATACATTTTCCCCTTTCCAAGGCATTTTCATTCTATAAAAACTATAGATGTTCATATACTCAGGCACCATTATTGTTTATTCAGCTGCTTTATAATCTACCCTTTCCTTTGTCACTCATCAAATATGGACAGCAGATAATTACTTTACTCAAAGAGATTTATATTACACATGTAGACTCCTCCCACCCAAATCGTCTTGTTTGAGGAAAAAAACAAAGTCAAGAATAGACACTACCCCATATTATTGACAGCCCCTTCCAAAATGAAGTTAGAACGGGTATAGCTTAAATACCCCTAAAGAGTGGGAAAGAAAGACCAAAGCTGATGGTGGAGTTATACAGAGAAGGTAAGGTTTAACAAACAAATATGACTGTTGAATCATTAAATTGATATTTCTTCTAGTCTCCAGTATCTTAGAGCAGGTAGAAGTAAAAACGTAAAACTGTGGAATTGTAACCCATACCAAATTCTGAAATCTGTTCTACAACTAATTGTTCCATTCTTTGAAATTTATTGATTTTTTGGCATATATGTAAGTTTTCACAAAAAAAGAAAAAAAAACTTAATTGTGAAATTCCTTCTAGCCTCCTATATTCTGGAGTAGCTAGAAGGAAAAATCTGAGAGGATGGTATGGTAGGCCATGACAAACTCTGGAATCTGCCCTGTAACTACATGTTGAAAAGTGCTCTGAAGACTATTGCTCTTTTCTTTTATTGCTTTGTATATATGTTAAATTATACAATTAAAAAAGTTAAAAAAAAAAAAAAAAAAGAATAGAGGAACTTCTTCAAGCACTGTCCCTTCTTCCTAAGCCCAGTCATTGTATGCAACTATGTTCTTACCTATTGAGAAATATTCAGTTAAATGGAAACAGGGAAGATAGAATTATAGGGAGAAAAAAGGGAACTAAGGCCTGCAGATCTAGAGGTCTAAGGGGATCACATGGACAACTTTTCCCTTTGGGAAAACCAAACCTTGGCAAGTGGTGGTTAGAAGTCAAAATTCTTACCTGTTCCTGCTGTAGGGCTTTAACAAAAGCATTTTTCAGCCGGTTGGTGTGTTCAGCCTTTAGAGCTTTCTTCTGGTTGGAGGTCATACACTGCTCACACAAAATCTTACCATTCTTTTCTTGCTTCCAGTGGGGGGTAAAATCTGTGCGGCACTGGGCACATACAAAGGGTTCGACCCGCAGAAGTGAAGCACAGCCTTTACCTAGATCCCAACAAAAAGAATAATCAGTGCTTTTGCATTTCCTCTCCATCTCTCCTCTTCCTCTGTTTTTCTTCACCAAATGGATCTTTTTCCAGGAGCTTATTCTGCTGAACTAAAAAAAGAATACCTATGAAAAAAATACTCTACAACTCCCTAGGACAGCTATTATTATTAAAAACAAAACAGACAAACAAAAATTGCCGGCAAAGATGTGGAGGAATTAGAACCCTCACACATTGCTGATGGGAATGTAAAATGGTACAGGTGCTGTGGAAAAGAGTTTAGTGGTTCCTCAGAAAGTTAAATATAGAATTACCACATGACTAAGCAATTCCATTCCCAGGTAAATTCACCAAAGAAGTGAAAAAGGGCTCAAAGAGATATGTGCACACCAATGTTCTTAGAAGCATTATTCTTAACAGCAAAAGGTAGAACCAACCCAGTATCCATCAACAGATGAATGGATAAACATAAGGTGATAAAAACATACAATGAAGTATTATTCAGCTGTAATAAGGAATGCTGTTCTGATGCATGTTACAACATGGATGAACCTTGGAAACATCATGTGGAGAGAAATAAGCCAGATGCAAAAGGACAAATAATGTATCATTCCATGTACATGAAATATCTAGAATAGGCAAATTCAGAGAGATGGAAAGTAGATTAGAGGTTATCAGGGTCGGCGACTGTGGGAATTAGGAGTTACTGCTTAATAGGTACAGCTTCAGTTGAGGGAGAGGAAGATGTTTTGGAACAGATGGTGGTGATGGTTGTTCAAAATTGTGACTTTTTAATTAATGCCAATGAATTTTACACTAAAAATGGTTAAAACACCAAATTTTATGTTAGAAAGAAATCTACTCTACCATCAATAAAATACTATCATTTTATTTGATTGTAACACTACCGCTTTAGGGAATTGAGAGAATACCATCCCCATTTATAAGAAAATTAAGCGTTGGGAACATAGCTTCTAATTGACAAAGCTGGGACTACAATCCAGTCTTCTGATTTTCTATTATATCATACTAAGAAAATATTGTGTCAATTCCAAGGACTTTAACTTGAGTTATCAGTAAATTATCCACTTTTTAATCTGTTTATAGCCAATACTGAACTTCTAGGTGCTTTTCTATACTGTCAGGTATTCTCCTAAATCCACTGTTTGGCAATTCAGACTTAATCATTTCTATTAGTCTAGGCTATACGGTGTTAATACCATATAATCTGGTTCAATGTATGTTTATAGCTTTAATTTGGTTATTTCCTCCTTCAGTTAGTTATCCATATCTATGAGTATGCCTATTTTCTCAGCTGTAAATATTCAAGGGACAGGGACTGAATCAATGCTAACAAACACTGACATAAAAAGAATGAATGTTCTACTCATCAAATTATGCATGTATCATGCTAGGCACTGTTCAAAAGAACTATACAACAATACAAAAAGATATATAATACACAATAAAAATATTAAGCCCAAGATAGGCAGATACCCTAAAACCATTTCCGATATGTTGCTCCCAAACAACCTCTGCCTAAGGGATAGCAGGTGGCTTGGTAATATAATGAGAAGTTATTTTATATTGCACAGTGCCCTGAAATATCCTGCCTCATGTCCATCAGATTTGACAACCCCCTAGTTAAAGGGACTGAATAGAAAAACAGCCTTACCTTGGCTGTCAATGACACTCTGTACGACTTCTTCCAAGCCTACCATATAAATGAACTCGCTATTGGCTGCGCTAGGAAGGAAGTGAAGCAAGGGAGCAGGAGGTTTAGGGGGTGGAATCTCCAGGAGTGTCTTTTCCAGCTGCTTGCGAAGAGCCAATTTGGCTGCAGCCTGTGAGTTGGCAGCATCAGTCATGGCGCTGGGGCTGGGAAGTGGTGAGGATACTCTGTTCACGGTCCCTGGCTGGATGTGGGAGGCAAGGTTCATATAGATGGCAGAGGATGTTGTACGCTGACAGGGGACAGAAGAACTTGACTGCTGAAATAGATTGAGAAAAGGCATCAGTGATGGTATGTGGAGAAAGGACCAATTCTTCCTTTCTTGGCAGAGGACACAGTCTGATTCTAGTCTGGACTACTTAGCATCCCCAAAATTCAGGAAAAGAACACAGAATGTGTCCAACTATTTACTGAAAAAGATCCTTGGCACATACTGAAAGAGAACATACTCACTAGTGGCTGTGAGATAAAACAGCTAAGAAAGATAAAAGCTTTAGGTATACTTTATGTTTTACTCCCATGTCTTTTATTCCCTAGATCCTTCTACCTCTGTCTTCTACTAGGCAGACTTACTGCTGTTCTGCTCTATAACCTCTCTCCACTATCGCTATTTTCGTATAATTCCTCAAAGCTTACTTCGTTGCTGCACTCAATCCAAGCTCTATCCAAATTACTCTTGTTGTCCGAGAATTTCTCTATGTCCCCAACCTTAAAACTCTGTCCCTTACAATAGGGAACGCAGACAAAGAATTTCTCTGCTTCCATACAGAGCTTCTTCTTACCGGCTGATAATTGATGGCAGGATTCATATTGGGTGTTGTGGTACGTACAAGGCCAGGTTTAGGTGGGCCCCGCTGACCCTGCAGCTGGGCTGGGTTTGGTGCAATAACACGTTGAGACATCAACATGTGCGGGAGAGTGGTGTTGGTCGCTGAACGGATGACACTGTGACCCTGAAAGGGAAAAAGAGGAAAAGAAGTAGTCACAGGCAATATAACGTCCCACAATATACCAAAGAGAAAACACTACCAACATATATATAGCTGAGTAGAAACCTAAGAACACAGTAAAATTTGTTATTTCTGATAATGACCTATGGGATAAATCTACCATCACTATGAACCCTGATTAGTATGGCTAGGACCCTGGATTTTTTGGTATAAGCTATCAAATTTGATAAGGAAAAGAGCTAAGGTGGAAAACCTTTCTAGAAAAGAAAAAAACTGTAGTAGAAAGATGAGGGTTATTCACCCTTTTTTTGCAGACTGAATCATGCCTTAGGGGACCAACAGGACTATCTGTAGTAATAATATCTCTATCATGGCAGGTTCTTCTCTTCCATAATCTTCACAAAAGCCCCCAAACAGAGAGATTAGAGAGGGCTGACTCTAAGATCCCACTCTGGATCACATACCTGTAATGTTCTCAAATTCTGAGGTTCAACTCCTTGGACCCCAGGCCGGGTTGGAAGTTTGGATAGGCCCTGCTGTCCCACATGGGCAGGAGATGGTTGGACAATAGATGCTGCATTCTGTACAACGGGAGTCTAGAAGAGGGAGAGGGAACAAAAAAATGAGACTGAGGAAAACACCTAATAATCAGAGGTAAAATGTGGTCCACTTCTAAGACTTTTAAAAATACTTGTCAATGTGAAGCTCCAGCTGACCAGGAAGAAAAATGAGAAAAAGTAGAATCAAAGTTTCCTTGATTAAGGCCTCAGATAAAAAATATCAGTACCCCTGGAGACTAAAAACTATATAACCAGAAAAGAAGCATCTATCCGAATCTATCTGTGATAGTCCACCCTCAAATTAGTCTTTCTTTCATTTTCTCATGTCCCTTATTTCTAGGGCACATTACCTTCTGGACCACATTCTCTTTCTGTAGTTGACTCTGTCTCAGTTTCTTTAACAGCACCAGTCGGGCTTCTTCCAATCGCAGCTCATCTCTCAGCTGCTTGATCAGCTGCTGTCGCTCCTCAATGCCTTTCCCCTAGGGAAACATGGAGACTGTCAGCTACAGCAGCAGGTACCCAGAATCCTTTTCTGCAAGATGATCTCTACTTCCTAGGTCTGAAATCATCAAAAAGCTGAAGTGGTGATGGGATTATTATCTTTGTATACTGGGGTCTGGCACAGTGCCTGGCATTCAGTAGATACTCCAAAAATGCTTGCAGAATTTGAATGGAGAGACTACATATAAATGCTAATTGACCAGATTCCTGGCAAAATGAAAGAATGGCCAAAGGGAAACACTTTTTCTTTTGAAATAAAGTTTTTAAATCTTTTTAAAGCCTTGTTTCTTCTAGACCCTTTTTTGAGACCCAGAATAGAGAACTTTAAGGTATCCTTCCAGTCAAGAATTTATATGACTTGAATTATAAAGAATTACGTTCTCCATTTAATCCTAATAGAGCCCTCTAAATAATCCTGCCCAAAGGTTGATAATCACCATAAAGAATTTTCATCAGTGGGTAATTATTTATATCTAAAATCATAAGACAGAACTGGGACATTTTTAGGGAACAAAAGAAAACAGGAAGCAGCTGAAATGAAGGTTTTTTTTTGTTGTTTGTTTTTACCTTAAACATCTCTAGGTTGGCTGCTTTGAGCCTTTCTTCCATTCGGGAACTGGAACGGGGACTGGAAGCCTCATTGTCAGACAAAACAATGATGTCTGGGGAGGGAGTCAGCCTTCCTCGGTCTGGCTCACTAGACAAGAAAAGGAAACATTAACACATTTCCAACAGTGAAGGTTCACAGAAAAGTTAAGAAAACTTCATTTCTACATTGAATAAAGAAACTCAAGGGAACTTAGGTATGACTTGATTCACCCAGGGGAAGGAAGAGACACTTAGATTGTAGCATAAAGATGACACCAGAAATGTATGTGATGGCAAAACCTCAGCAAAATGGAGATTATTCTTATGCATTATATAGATATCCCTCTTTTGTTTACGGTATACTAGAGTGGCTATAGGGAAGCAGATGAAACTGCTGTACTGTATTCCTACTGGATTCTTGAAGAAGACTGAATAACTATACAACTTTTACAATGTGACTGCAATTGTGAAAACCTTGTGTCTGATGCTCCTTTTATCCAAGGCATGGACAGATGAGTGAAGAAAAAATAAGGATAAAAAAATAAATAATAGGGGGGGTAAAGGGCAAAAATTGGGTAGAAGGAAATACTGGTGGTCAATGAGAGGTAAGGGTAAAGGGTATGGGATATATGAGCTCTTTTTTTTCTTTTTCTTTTTTTTTTGGAGTAATGCAAATGTTCTAAAGACGATCATGGTGAAGAATACACAATTATGTGATAATACTGAGAGTCACTGATTGTATAAGGTTAGACTGTATGTGTGTGGGTTTCTCAATTAAAAAGAAAAAAAAAAACCTCAGCACAAGTATCTCCTTCATTTAAATAACTTACTGAGGATGCAGAGTTAAAACACAAAGGCACTGACTGACTCTAGAAACAGGAATAAGAGCTGAGTGTTTTTATCATAAAGATTTTAATCCAAATTTGAAATGTCTTTCTACATCCCACTCTCCATTGGGTTGCTATTACATGGAGGTTCAAGAAGGAAATGGCTAGCTCTGCAGGAGAAGAAGGGCAAAAACAGCAGAGAGTTTGGTTTTCCATCCTAGGTGTAGAGGATAGGGTGCTAATGATGCAGTTCAAAACACGAATAATAACTGGGTCCCTGGTACCGAAGGATTTACAAGAAGGGAGGTTATGTGACAATTCCAACGACAGTCAATCCTATCAAGAGTTATGGTGAAAGAAGGCAATATTGTCAATGGTTTGCAGGAATAGATAGTGCTAAGTAAGTGTAACATCTACAGCCTTCTGAAGGAATGAAGCTCCAGAATTTCACTACTTGCCAGAGTTCTATTTAGCACCTTTTCTCTGAAGGAAACTTTCTAGAAATGACTCTGGAATATAAGTCCTTGATTCCCCTTACTCCCAATCCTATTTATCTTAGATAGCTCTTGTTTTTGGCCTCTCTGGGGCTATCCTTAAAAGCATCATATTTGTTTCTAAAATAACGAAAAATGGCATTCACTGCTTAAGCCCTGGATAACATGAATCCTAGAAACTGTTATTCTTAGGCTTCCAAATGAATAAGCATATCTTCTAACTCTTAATCTCTTAACTCAAAAACATCTCTCCAGATCCTACTTTTCCTGAGATCTTCAATGTGGTAAGGAGTATATAGGTCTAGTGCAAACTGTTCGTAGGTCTTTATTAAACATTTAAATCAAACCCTTAACATTCATAAATCCTTAGTCCTGAGAGGCTCTGTATCATTTCTCAGAGCTTTCCTTTCTCAGCTGCTACTGGGGCATGGATGCCATTTGAATATGGTACTAACTGGAGGTTGGGATAGGTATTCAATTTCAACATGGTAAACTGAGTTACTAAAACCAACTTATGTTAGTTGAGGAAATAAACAGGGGGTGAGAGTGGTGATAATGACTATCTTGGGAACCATTAATTTTGTCTGGATTGTCTGACAGCCACTAGTCAAAGATACAACAAGTTGAGAATGTGGGATTACAGAGAAAGAAGCCACTAAAGGAAGAAAAAACATTTCATTCTGTAATCCTAAATTCTAGGAGTAATGGTGAGGTCTAAATTTTTTTTTTTGGTGCCTTATTTTATTTCTAATTTTTATATTCCTTCTTTTTCCCCTAAGACTAACACGGTTGAAGATTTCTGCAGTCAGGAAGATTTTCCCTTCTTTACTTGGTTCCCCAATGTTTACATCTCTAGTCAGAAGCTCTTTCCATTCTGGTACTGGCCAGACACATACATCACAGAAGACTGTATCTAGGCTAAGGAATTCTTTCTTTCTCAAATGAATTTCACTTACTACTGAGGGATGCCCAGCATCAAGACAGGCAGAGACCTCTCTTTCTCAGCCAACACAACAAGCACACTCACTGCCCTCCCCTTCTCTACGTGGGACAAGGCTCCCAGGGGTGTGGACTTTCCTGGCAACTTGGGACAGAAATCCTAGAATGAACTGGGACTCAGCATCAAGGGATTGAAAAAACCTTCTCAACCAAAAGGGGGAACAGAGATCTGAGGCAAAATAAAGTGTCAATGGCTGAGAGATTCCAGAGTCGAGAGGTTATCCTGGAGGTCATTCTTACACACTATATAGATATCACCCTTTTAGTTTAGGTGTAATGACAGACTGGAAGGAACTGCCTGAAAATGTAGACACGTTTCTTAAAGATGACTGTATGATACAGCTTTTGCAATGTGACTGTGTGACTGTGAAAACTTTGTTGTCTGATACTCCTTTTATCTATCTTATTGACAGATGAGTAAAACATATGGATTAAAAATAAATAAATAATGGGGGAACAAATGTTAAAATAAATTTAGTAGACTGAAATATTGGTGATTGGTGAGAGGGAGGGGGAGGGGTATGGTATGTATAAATTTCTTCTTTCTTTTTCTGCACTGATGCAAATGTTCTGAAAGGTGATCATGGTGGTGAATATACAACTATGTGATGATAATGTGAGTTATTGTTTATATACCAAGAATGGAATGATCGTATTTATATGTTGTTATATTAAAAAAAAATTTAAAAATTATTAAAAAAAAGGCAGAGACATTCCTGGAAGGAAATGTTGGAATTAATTCCTTGTTAGAAAGTTGTATCTGAGAACAACCTTAAAGGATGTTTTATTATCAGATATAATCAGATCCATGTACAACAGCACAGGTATGGAAATAACTGATTAGGTACTGCAAAACCCAAATCACATCTCATTTCTCAATTTTTATATTTTATTCTTGACTTGGGATTCTGAACTCATCTGTTAAAATTTCCAGGGAGAGATATTATTTTGCTCTTTTCTCAACCATATATATGTTTTACAGTATTTGGGGTTCTTAAATATGAACCTACTTGTTAGAGAGATATTAAAAAAACCACCTTTCCATTGGTAGAGTCTCAGAAGCTTTAAAGCTCCTAATTCCTATCCTGATGGTAAAAAGCAAGGGAACAGAAAGAAAAATGCTATTTGTCTGTTTCTAATGTCCTAAAATATAAGCAATATTGGTTTCACAGATGCCTTATTTCATAAATACAACTTGCCCAACAAATGGCAAAAAAGATTCAGACAACTATGAAAAGGCTATCATGTCAAGAACTCCTCCTCAAATCCTCTTTTGTCCATATCAGAGACATCATGTTTCCCCTTGCTGAGCAATCTACTAATCTTGTTCATTCTTATAAAATATAAGATAGTTTGAGACTAACTGGAAATAGCTGTCAGTATCTGGTAATGAAAGGGAAGAAGAATGCCAGAAGCCAAAAAGCCTATTTTTCCAGGTACAATGGAGGTTCAATACTCTTTTCCTGCAGGCTATTAAAACTGTCTCCAGTTTCCAGAAGATTGTGTTTCAAAAGTCTATTCCCCAAAAAAAAATTAAAAGCAAAAGAACAAACAAACAAATAAATAAATATTTAAAAAGCAATGGCTGGGATTTCAGGGTAGTCTTGCCTTTTCCACATATTAGATCCAACAGCACTAAATGAGATCATATCAAAACATGAATGCAATAATGTTTCTATGAAAAACGTATTTAGTTCCAATGTGGGATGTGAGGGCTCAACCTAATGTTTCTTCTCTTCTTCCTCTCCAATGAAGTAGGATCAGTTGCTTGCTCCAGAAGGGTAGGGCCATTACAGGGCAAATGAGCTGCTCAGGTGGTAAATGATCTCATTCCCCTATTTTCTTTTCTTCCAAAAGCACTAAGGGTTTACCTACCTGCTACATATTCTGCTGACACTACATATATAGCTTCCAAGGGTTTCTCTCCTCTTCTAGGACCACAAGGGAATTTATCTGAAGTTTCCTAAGGGTTTTTACTGCTAATTACCAACAATAATGTTCCCTCATTGGGTATAGTTTAAAAAGGCTAGGACAATGCAGCTTTAAGACAGAATAAAGTTATGAAGTATGTAACAACATGGATGGACCTTGAGGACATTATGCTGAGTGAGATTAGCCAAAAACAAAAGGACAAATACTGTATGGTCTCACTGATATGAACTGACATTAGTAAATAAACCTGGAATATTTCATTGGTAACAGAGACCATAAGGAGATAGAAATAGGGTAAGATATTGGGTATTTGGAGCTGAAGGGATATAGATTGTGCAACAGGACTGAATATAAAAACTCAGAAATGGACAGCACAATACTACCTAACTGTAATACAAGTATGTTAAAACACTGAATGAAGCTGCACGTGAGAATGATAGAGAGAGGAGGGCTGGGGGCATAAATGAAATCAGAAGGAAAGATAGACAGTAAAGATTGAGATGGTATAATCTAGGAATGCCTAGAGTGTATAATGATAGTGAATAAATGTACAAATTTAAAAAATGTTTTTGCATGAGGAAGAACAAAGAAATGTCATTACTGCAGAGTGCTGAAAATAGACGGTAATTAATATTTTAAAATTTTAACTTATGTGTGAGACTAAAGCAAAAAATATTTGGTACAAAATTTATATTTTGACTAGTGCATCTCCTAATGTAACTTATGTTGATAGCTTGATTGAACAACATAAGTACTTGGAATATTGGGTAGGACATGAGGTTTTGTTGGTTTGTCCAGAGTGATGCCCCGATGAATCCCAGTGATTTGATCAGTGAGTGGAAAAGTACTTGCAAAGAATGGTGAGAATGGGGAGAAATTCAACTTCCCCAAGTTGAATTCTTGATATTCTTACAAGCAGTGTGTACAACCAAAGCTATAGGCTGAGCCTCCAGTCTTGGGGTTTGTTCATATGAAACTTAACCCTGCAAAAGGATAGATCAAGCCTACTTAAAATTTAGGCCTAAGAGTCACCCCCAAGAGAACCTCTTTTGTTGCTCAGATGTGACCTCTCTCTCCAGCCAACACAACAAGCAATCTCACCACCTTCCCCCTGTCTATGTGGGACATGACTCCCAGGGGTGTGGACCTTCCTGGCAACGTGGGACAGAAATCTTAGAATGAGCTGAGACTCAGCATCAAGGGATTGAGAAAACCTTCTCAATCAAAAGGGGGAAGAGTGAAATGAGACAAAGTGTCAATGGCTTAGAGATTCCAAACAGAGTCAAGAGGTTATCCTGGAGATTACTCTTACGCATTAAGTAGATATCACCTTGTTATTCAAGATGTAATGGAGAGGCTGGAGGGAACTGCCTGAAAATGTAGAGCTGTGTTCCAGTAGCCATGTTTCTTGAAGATGATTGTATAATGATATAGCTTTCACAATGTGACTGTGTGATTGTGAAAACCTTGTGTCTGATATATTAATGTTCTTTTGTTAAGTTTTTTAATTAATAAAAAGTTTAAAAAAAAAAACCAAAAAAAAACCAAAAAAACAACCTTGTGTCTGATGCTCCTTTTATCTACCTTGTCAACAGACGAGGAGAACATATGGAATAAAAATAAATAACAGGGGGAACAAATGTTACAATAAATTTAGTTTGAAATACTAGTGATCAATGAAAGGGAGGGGTAAGGGGTATGGTATGTATAAATTTTTTTCTGTTATCATTTTATTTCTTTTTCGGTTGTCTTTTATTTTTCTGAATTGATGCAAATGTTCTAAGAAATGATGAATGTGCAACTATGTGATGATATTGAGAATTACTGATTATATATGTAGAACAGAATGATATGTTAATGCTTTTGTTCTTAATTTTTTAAAAATTAACAAATAAATTTAAAAAAGGCTAGGACAAGACTAGTAAGTAAGCAGCAAAAGGTAGAAAAAGGAGCACATGTAATAGTTTAATCATTTCTTTCTCTCCTCTTCCTCCTCCATCAGTTCAGCCTCTTAAAGATCTTGCCTTACATCAGCTCTAAGATAAAGTCAGCAAGGTCAGTTGGAGGGCAACTGGACACTGCAGGGTAATTCTCATGCCTATTAGCTGTTTCTGAGCCATTACTTAACAATGTTCTTAAAACTACTGTTTTCTATACTGTGATTCACTGCCCAGGTAGGCTTTACCTTGGTCAGTTCCAGATACCTCTCCTTAGTGTGTGCTCCAAGGCTGCAGCACTCAACCTTGATAGACACCAGAAAAAAGGCCCATGAAAATGTGAATTTATGGGTTGTGTGCTGTGAGAAAGAATAAAAGAGAAAAAGAAGGTATGCATGCATGCAAATATGTGTGCATATATCAGGGTTGGGGGAGTGGTACAGAGGCAGCAAGAATATAGAGAATTACCAAATGAAGGGGTAACTTCCCGGTTGATACAAGAAAAGCTAGGTCCCAGACTTTTTGATGTGTTAAAGGCAGGGAATCCATAATAAACAAACTCTAAAACTTGAATGATCTGAAACTCTTTTTCCTGTCTTAAGATGACCACAGAATCAGTGTAGGTGTATCTTAATGGACTTCTAATTGGGATATCAATTCTCTACTATCCCTTTTGTTCAGAAATTACTATGATAGCTTAAGGATAAGAATTATGATTCTCTGTATGCTAAGCAAATTTTAGAGGCATTTCCTTTGGAAAATGAGGAATTCATGGTCAAGCCAAATGGAACAGGTAAGTCTTCTTTCAAGAAACTTCAGTATAAAAAATTGAAATGAATTCCATTTTTATAGGTTGCATTTATGGGAAGACCCTATCCCAGGGGGGCAGCCGAATTGAGCCATACCTTCTTCTAGCACTCATATCCACAGGTTCATCATTGATATTTTCTTTGCCTGGCCTTCCAGCAGTCCTGTTGTCTCCATGAGGCCTGAGATTTCCATTGAGTTTCTCTTCATAACCCTTGACACCACTGCCATCCTGTTTGGTGGATAACTCATGCGACACCTCAAGGTTTGCCAAATCCTTTCTTTTAAGCAGTGCCAGCATCTTCAGGCGTTCCATGGCCTCATGTCCCTCCATTTTGAGTCGTTTTGCCAGGACATCATCTCGTTCATCTGCTGGGTCCAAACTCCGTTTCAACAAATTCAGGCGAAGCGCATCCTCTGTCATTCTATCCATCCTATAGAAAGAATACAAATGAAATCAGAATAAAATCTTTTAAATAGTCTAAAAGGCAAGTGGGATAGAAAAGTATTAAGAAGAATCACTGAAACATATAAGAAAGTTAACTACGAAGCTAACCTTCTATACAATACCTTCCTAGAATATCCTACATTAAAGGAGATTTCTCCACTCAATGGCAGCAGTGAAAGCAAACTTCAGATACTTTCTAATTGAAACCTTCACTGATAGAATTCTGAAAGAAAACACTACTATACTCACCAGGATAATAATGCATTAGGAGACTATATTTCTCAAAAAATAAACGTTTCAAAGTGACTGTATGTGAATGATCAAAGTCAGATACATCTATTCTAGCTTTTACACCAAATTCTTCTCCTGGGAAACACTCTTCTGAGAATGGGAAGTTCCTCAGGTCACTCAGGCATATCTTCAATTGACCTATCTAAAATCTGAGAAAGATGAACTAAACAAAGGGTATCTGACAGGAAGCCTCAGTTGTCTGAGTTCAGCATGGATTGGTGAGACTCATATTAATTGTCCTCAATTTTATATAGATATAGATTCAATACCTTAAGACACTTGGCTTTACTTAATGAAGAACTCAGGTCCTTCGTCTGACAAGAGGTGTTATTTTTTCTATCCATGCAGCAGAATTATTAAAGGCAAGCTAATCATCATCTTTCCTTCTCACTAACAAATCTAAATGCAGAATTTCTCCAACACTTTAAAATCCAGGGCCACTGTTCTGGCGGGAATTAGCAAGATACAAAGGAAAGAAAAGTTTACGAGTAAGAGAAACAGAGATTCAAACTGCAACTTTCAAAAAAAATTTTTAACTTTATTTTTTTTCTTCTGGACTTACTTTTACAAAATCAAAAATATAAGTTATTCTATTACCCCAAATCTCAATTTCATCTGTTAAAATGGGGATACTTAACATGGAACTTTGAGTAGGACATGAGATTTTGTGGGTTTGTCCAGAGTGATGCCCCGATAAATCCCAGAATGATTTGAACAGTGAATAAAAAAGTATTTGCAAAGTCCCCTTTGGGGAATGGTGAGAACGGGGGAAAATTCAACTTCCCCAAGTTGAATTCTTGATGTTCTCACAAGCACTGTGGACAACCAAAGCTATAGGCTGAGCCCCCAGTCTTGGGGGTTGTTCATATGAAACTTAACCCCAAAAAGGATAGGCCAAGCCTACTTAAAATTAGGCCTAAGAGTCACCCCCAAGAGCGCCTCTTTTGTTGCTCAGATGTGGCCTCTCTCTCAAGTCAATACAAAGCAAACCCACCACCCTCCCCCTGTCTATGTGGGACATGACTCCCAGGGGTGTGGACCTTCCTGGCAACGTGGGACAGAAATCCTAGAATGAGCTGAGACTCAGCATCAAGGGATTGAGAAAACCTTCTCAACCAAAAGGGGGAAGAGTGAAATGAGAAAAAGTGTCAATGGCTTAGAGATTCCAAACAGAGTCGAGAGGCTATCCTGGAGGTTACTCTTACGCATTAAATAGATATCACCTTGTTATCCAAGACGTAATGGAGAGGCTGGAGGGAACTGCCTGAAAATGTAGAGCTGTGTTCCAGTAGCCATGTTTCTTGAAGATGATTGTATAATGATATAGCTTTCACAATGTGACTATGTGATTGTGAAAACCTTGTGTCTGATGCTCCTTTTATCTACCTTGTCAACAGATGAGTAGAACATATGGAATAAAAATAAATAATAGGGGGAACAAATGTTACAATAAATTTAGTTTGAAATACTAGTGATCAATGAAAGGGAGGGGCAAGGGGTATGGTATGTATAAATTTTTTTGTTTTCGTTTTATTTCTTTTTCTGAATTGATGCAAATGTTTTAAGAAATGATCATGATGATGACTATGCAACTATGTGATGATATTGTGAATTACTGATTATATATGTAGAACGGAATGACCAAAGTAAGAATGTTTGCATTTGTTTGATGTTTTTTGGTATTAAAAAAAAAAACAAAAAGACAAATAAAATGGGGGAAAAAAATGGGGATACTTAGAAGGTGTTCAATAAAATTTAATTTCCACACCTTAGAGCCACGACTTTCATACCTGTGGTATGAGATCAGTCAGGCCTAACAATTCACAGGATAGGGAAGATGGCAGATGCTAATTAGTACTTTTGCTCTTTCGTATGTGTGCTTGAGGAATCTTCCTTTCCAGTGTGCAAAGTAAAATAAGGGCTATTTCTATTCCTTTCTTGTTATAATGAAAAGAGTAACCAAAAAAAACATTTTTCAACAAAAGGAAACAGACCTTTTAGAGACCAAAAGAATCAGAATCCAAATCTCTTGAATTTTTGGGTAATGTTCCTTAATTCTCTCTTTCTGAATTATAATTTAAGATGTAATTCACATACCATACAATTCACCTACTTAAAGTGTATCATTCAATGTTGTTGTATTTTTAAGTATAGTCATAGAGTTGTACACCATCACAACAAAAACCTATCCCTAGGCAACCAATCGATTTTTAAAAATTTTTTTTAAAAATTCTTTATTTTTTTTGGTCTTTTTTCCTCATCAATTTATTTTCACCCCCACAGATTTGCCCATTATGGACTTATAAAAATGTAATCATACAACTTAAACGTAAGGGAATGGATAGAAGGTAGTTCATTAGTGGATTTATAAGTAATATTACTTTATCAAGGGTAATATTGAATTGGGTTATATAGAGCCATGTATTTCATGGATTAAATAAGTTCTTGCCATGAAGTACTTCGAAGATATGAATCTTGTCAATAATAGAGGGGTACAGAGAGAAAACTACTATTGCATTCTATATTTAACAGGAAGACATCAACAGTACCACAGCAATACCGGGGTAAACGATTAGGGGAAAGGATAAAAGTTAAGGGGACGTTTGGATTTTCTATTTGGTTAGGGTGTGTTTATCTCCTTGGAGCAATGAAAATTGTCTAACATTGAGGGTGCTGATGATTGTATAACTAAGTGAGAATAATGTGAGACACTGGCTGAGAAACTGAAAAGAGAACTGTGGTATATACATATGATGGAATATTGTGCTGCTACAGAAAGGAATGAAATTGTGAGGTATGCCGCAAGGTGAATGAACCTTGGGGACATTATGTGGCACAAAATAAGAAAGAAACAAATGAGCAAATACTGTGTGGTCTCATTTAGAAAATACTTAAAGAAAACTGGGGCCTATAGCAGTCACATTTAGTCCAGAGCTATAACTGTTATTTATAGATTTTGAGATGCTGTGCTATATACATATAACCTGGCATTTCCCTGGAACTTTGGGTACTTGTGTGACACCTATGACTGAGAGCTGGAGTTCTGTAGCTCTGAAAGTCAGCAGTGCCACAAATAACAACTATAAAAGAAACAGAAAAAAAGATCAGGCTTCAAATACAGATAAGAATGAAGCCTCTCTAGTCGGGACTAAGGGTAAATCAGAGTACAACCTAAAGGACAACGCTGTCTGTTTTAGAACTTCACCTACTGTATGTGACCAAAAAGAAGAGAGGTTTATTTTGTCCAAAACCTTAATTTTCTGTAGCACATAATCTAACTCAAACTGTCTGGATAGCTCATTTAAACAACCCAAACACATGGAGTCCAAAATGGGATTAAGGGGTTGTGATTCTGTAACCTAGATATGTTCCAGAGCATGGTGGGCAGATAATTAAAAAGCACTGGCAAAGTCCCTTGAAAGACAGGAGGAAAAAAATGCAAGTATTAAACTTTCCGAACTGGGAAATGCCTGAAACTGTCTCAGACATTAGGGACTCCCAAGTCAATAGGCCAAGCCCTTTTATATTGCAGCTTGCTCATATGAAGCTTATTTCTGCAGCGGAAAAGCTAAGCTTAATGATAGTTATGCCTAAGAGTTACGTTCAGAAAACCTCTTTTGTTGCTCAAATGTGGTCTCTCTGTCTCTAAGCCCAACTTTGCAAGGAAAATCATTACCCTCTCTCCCCTAATGGGACATGACATCCAGGGGTGAAAGTCTTCCTGGCAAAGGGGAAAACAAGGAATAAATGGCTAAGAGAGGTCAAACAGAGTCAAAAGGTTATCCTGGAGGCTACTTTTTTGTAAGCTTCAGCTAGATACTGCTAATTGCCACAGCTTGCCAACCCCCAATCAACACCATTCTTGTTAGGCCTAAAGAATACCTAGGGCTCTGAAATTCTACAAAAGCTTCACACATTAAGATTACTTTCGAGAAACCTACAACCTCTAGGCCACATAAATTCTGAAATCTAGAGGACCAGCCTTTTCAAGGACATCAACTAGTTCCAACCCCCAATCCCATATTGTCGACACCCTTTCCAACATGAAAAAGTGAGAATGGGCATAGCCCAAATACCCCTAAAGACTGGGAGAAGGATCAAAGGAGAAGGTTGGGTTATAACTGAGAAGATACGATTTAACAAACGATTCTGACTGCTGATTCATTATACTGACATTTCTTTTAGTCTCCAGTGTCTTGGAGCAGCTAGAAGGAAAAACTTGAAATTGTGGAACTATAACCCATATCAAACTTTGAAATCTGTTCTACAGCTACTTATTACAATGTACTTTGAAATATATTGCTCTTTTGTATATACATGTGCCAGTATGAAGCTGTTAGGTACTCCAGAAAAGCCTTGTTCTTTTTCCTGATCCAATCTTGTAGGGGAAGTCATTGTTTCTTTTAATCCTGATTCAATATAGGAGTGGAAACTTTTGGTTATTTCCATGAAGATGTAACTCATATGGCTGTGGGTGGGACCTTCTGACTGGATTGATTCCATGGAGATATGACACACCCAATTGTGGGTGCAGCCTTTTGATTAGATGGAGATGTGACCCTGCCCATTTAAGGTGGGTCTTGATTAGTTTACTGGAGCCCTTTAAAAGCGGAAACATTTTGGAAAACTCAGGAGAGACACAGACAGAGACATCTGGAGATGCTTGGGGTGCCAAAGGAGATGCTTGGAGCATTGACAGAGAGAGCAGACACCTAGACAGAGACACTTGGAGATGCAGAGCCCAGGAGATATCACCAGGTGCCTTCCCATGAGAGCAAGCCCGTAGCCAGAAGGGTCCATAGGAGCTGGGAGAGCATGAACTTATAACTAATAAATCCCCTTTATAAAAGAGATTCCATTTCTGGTATCCTGCATTTGGCAGCACCAACAAACTAAAACAATATGCTATATTTCAGAATAAAAAATGTTTAAAAAATGTAATCATACAATATGTTGTCTTTCGTGACTGACTTCTTTCACTTAGCATAATGTTTTCAAGGGTCATCCATGTTGTACCATGTATCAATACTTCATCTTTATGTATTGCCAAATATTCTATTGTATGGCTATATCAATGATTCGCATATACTTATCCATTCATTAACTGATGGACATTTGGGTTGTTTCTACTTTTTGACTATCATGAATAATAATGCTTCTATGAGCATCTATGTCTAAGTTTTTGTGTGGACATATGTTTTCAATTCTCTTGCATATATACCAAGAAGTGGAACTGCATGGTTACATGGTAACACTTTGAGGAAAATGCCAAGCTGTTTCCCAAAGAGGCTGTAATTATTTTATATTCCCACCACAGTGTATTAGGGTCCCAATTTCTCAACATCATTTTAGTTCTCTTTTAACAGCTTTGATAAGGGAAGTATTATAGTATATATAAATATTCTTTAGCTATAGGTCAATCAAAGATTTGTTATTTTGACATTTGCTGCCTTTGAAATGGTTTACCTCTAAAAAACAGATGGAGTGACTGGAAAGCTGAATGTGACAGAGCACCAGGAGATAAGCTTTAACTCCACAATAACAATGTGTTGGTTAAGCTGATCAATACCACATACCAAAATAAAACAGAATACCATGGGAAGTTGCAAAAGATAGGAAAAGTGTGCCACTCGAGTGATTATACACTTAGATGGAAAAAGTACTTCAGAGAAGTACACAGCCAGGTTTTATATAAATGTGAATTAATTTGGTACAGTGTTCTAAGTTTTGAGATTAACTATGTTCATGAGTGCAGAAAGTATCTGAAAAAACTCAATAACCTAGAGCTGAACAGAGTTTGGAAGGCCATCATTACTTTGGCTTCTTGAACTGATAGTTATACAAACAGCAGAAAGCAGTCCAAATTAACTTCTCCTCATTATATTCCAATAAGGCAAGAAAACTGATACATTGGAGTTGGGAGTAACCAGAACCAAGATATCTGAATGTCTGAGATAAATAACCTTTCCCAATAAATGGTTTAAGTACCCCTGACTAATTTTTCCTTGCCCACTCCCAACATTACTGATTTATAAATCCATATTTATGCACTCACATAGGTGTGTCTGTCTCAAATTCCAATGACATAAACAAGCACAAAAGTGACCATTCTGGTATGATGGAAATCTTCTAAAATGGATTGTGGTGAGAGCTGCATAACTCTGCAAATTTACTGAAAAATCACTGAACTACAGACTTAAGTTATACCTCAATATAGCTGTAAAAATTACAGTCAATTTGTCACACTAAAATTCCTATCTAAAACACAAAGAAAAATTTTATAAAATGAACACTGGGTAATGCCTTTTAATGTCTTACCAACACTTTGTTTATTCTGGATTGCCAATAATAATAGTTACTATTTCTTTAGCACTATCAAAAGCCAAGTATGCTATCAGGCACTAATCATATGTTCTTTCTTACATCTCAACAAACTGATTATCCCTATTTTACAGGGGGAAAAATTGGCTACAAAGCTTTAGATGATGAATCTGGAATTCCAACTCAGGTCTAGGGCATTCCAACAATCTACTTTACAGTATGCCTCCCTGGGCAGAGCTAGATAATCTTAAGAAGCGGTGCTGCGTATTTAGGTATTTTCTCATCCATCTATCCATCCTCCCACCCACCCATTCCACAAATATTAAGTATATGTCAAATTCAGAGTTAGGCACTAGGAATACAGACCATTAAAAAAAATATATATATATCTATAACTAAAATAAGTACTTAAATGTTCACATAAACTCATTTTATCTGCCTTCCTTTTACCCATTCCAGTGAAGAAAATGTAGTTCAGTTCACCCAGAGGATGAAAAAAAAAGTGAGAAGGCTGGGACTCCTATTTGACTTTTCTCTGACAAAAATGGCTAATCTTTAACCCCCGATAACTACCAATCTGTTCTCCATTTCTAAAATTTTATCTTTTCAAAATATTATATAATTGGAAGCATATAGCTGGTACTTTGAGGAGTGGCTAATCTCACTCAGCAAAATTCTACTGAGATTCCTCTAAATTGGCAAATATACCAATTTTTTGTTCCGTTTTATCAATAAACAGTATTCCATGGTATGATGTGTCACTGTTTACTTATGCACTGAAGAATTTCTGGGTTGATTCTAGTTTTCTGCTATTACAAATAAAGCTGCTATGAACATTTAAAGCACAATTATGGGTAGGAATGTAAATTTTCATTTCTCTGGGATAAATGCTCAAGACTGTAATTGCTGGGTCATTTGATAAATACAGATCTGTGTTCCAGAGTGACTGTACCATCTTATATTCCCACAAACAACATATGAGAGATCCAGTTTCTCTGTGTACTTGCCAGCATTTGATGTTGTCATTATTTTTTATTTAAGCCATTCTAATAGATATGTGATGATATCTCAGAGAGGGCTTAATTTGCATTTCCTTAATGGCTAATGATTTTGAACATCTTTTTTTTTTTGGCATGGGCAGGCTCCAGGAATCAAACCTGGGTCTCCAGCATGGCAGACAAGAATTCTCCACTGAGCCACCAGTTCACCACCCTGAACATCTTTTGATGTGCTTTATTTGCCACCTTTCCACCTTCTTCAGTGAAACATCTATCCATGTCTTTTGCCCACTTTCTAATTAAATTTTTTTATTATGAGTTTCAAGATTATATACATATATATTCGATTTATATACTAGTCATCTGTTAGATATTTAGCTCCCTCTTTTAAATTAAAAAAAAAAAACTTACAGATACAATTGAAGCATCCTGTTTAACATCATTCCTGATCTCTTATCTACCCTTTCCCCTCTCCAGAGACAGGTACTATGGTGAATTTGCTGATACTATTTCCATGAATATATATATTTTTAAGTTTACTGCATATATACGAACCCATAATCAATATATACTATAGTTTGCATATTTTTAGAAATTGTATTTGTAAGAGTAGCACTTAGTACATATCCTTCCTCATTTTGCTTTCTAATGTTCAATTTTATTTTATTTCAGATTCATCCAAGAAAATGCATAAAACTTGTTCCTTTTAACTATTATATAGATTTTCACAGCAGGAATATATAATTTAGCTATCTATCCTCTTGTTCAAAACTTAGGTATCCACTTTTTGATGTTACAAACAATGCTGAAGGGTGCACAGGTAGTTCAGTGGTTAGAATGCCTGCCTTTCATGCAGGAGACATGGGTTCAATTTCCAGACCATGCACCACAAAAACAAAAAACAAAAAAAAACAAAAAGAACAATGATGAAAAAACAAATACACAAACAATGCTGAGACTTCTGGTCAATCGAGATGGTGGTAGAAGATACTCCAGGATGCCGTTTCTTCACAGAATCTTTAAACAACTAGCAAAAACTGGCAGAGCTATCCTCCTCAAAACCCTGGAAAACAGTTAAAACAGTTGCAGAAACTATGAATGTACCAAAACAAGGAAACACAGCTGTAAAAAACAGTATGAAAAGCTCATGGAGTCCTTACTGGACCCCTTACTGGCCCCTGGCCTACTCCTTCCCTGACAGAGCCAGCCTGTACTCCCATTGTGGCCCCTCGCCCAGTTCTGGGAGGGAAGATAGTAACCCCTATGTATATATCACTGATCTGAAGGATGACAGCCTGAAAGACTGAACTAGGAACTGAATCAGAAAAGACTGAACTCTGGCTCAACTTCCCAGAACTTGCCCTGCAGTCAGAAGCAGCTTAAGGAACAGCTAAAGCAGTATGAGAAACAATTAAGTCAAAGCAGCCTGGGGGAAAGGACTACCAGGGCTCTTGTAAGGGAGTGAAAGTCAATTTCTTAAGGAATAGAGGGGGAGATTCATCAGTCCCAATAAAAATTCTAATACCTTTCTTCGCAGAACTGACCAAAACCATCTTGAAAAAGGAGAACAATGTTGGAGAACCCACATTTCCCAATTTCAAAACTGGATATGAACTGAGAGTTCAGAAATCAACTCATTTTGATGGCCAATTAATTTCTGATGCCCACTCAATGGGGGAAATAATAGTTTCTTCAACAAATGGTTCTGGATATCCATATACAAAATAATGAATGCTGATTCCTACCTCACACCAATACAAAAATTAACACAAAATGGATCAAACACCTAAACGTAAGAACCAAAATTAGAAAACTCCCAGGAAAAAAAAAACACACAGGAAAACATCTTCAGGACTCTGTGGCGGACTTTACACCAAAAGCAGGAGCAACAAAATCAAGAACAGATGAATGGGACCTCATCAAAATAAAAAATTCTGTGCGTCAAAGGATTTTAACAAACAACCTACACAATGAGGAAATATTTGGAAACCACATATTTGATAAGGGTTTAGTATCCAGAATATATAAAGGAATCCTACAACAACAAGAAGACAAACAGCCCAATTAAAAATGGGCAAAAAATGTGATAGACACGTCTCTAAAGAAAATATAGAAGTGGCCAAAAAAACCCATGAAAAGATAATCAATATCATTTGTCATTAGGGAAATGCAATCCAAAACCATAATGAGATATCACTTCATACCCACTAGAATGGCTACGATGAAAAAAAATGGAAAATAACAAGTGTTGGACGTGAAAAAATAGGGACACTCGCTCATGGTTGGTGGGAATGTAAAATGGTGCAACTGTTGTGGAAAATAGTTTGCAGTTTCTCAGAAAGTTTAGTAGAGAATTACCATATGGCCTGGCAATCCCACTTCTAGGTATATATCCAAAAGAACTGAAGGGACTCAAACAGATTGTTCAGAGCAGCATTACTCAAAATTGCCAAAAGATGGAAGTAACCAAAATGTCTGTCAACAGATGAATGGATAAACAAAATGTGGGGTATACATGCAATGGAATATTACTCAACTGTAAAAAAGAATGATATATGCAACAACATATATGAACCTTGAAGACTTGAGTGAAATAAACCAGACGCAAAAGGACAAATATTGTATAAACTCATTTATATGAGATGTCACTTTTATAGAGAATACATAATTCATAGAGATAAAAGGCAGTTATAGGGTATCAAGGGTGAGGGTAGAGGTGAGGAATAGGGAGTTATTGCATAATGGGTATAGAGTTTCTGTTTCAGTGGGTGCAAAACTTTTGTACTGGATTGTGGTTGTCAGTAGTACAACACTGAAAATGTAATTAATATCACTGATATACTTGAAATTGGTTAACATGGGAAATGTTATGTTGTATATAAGTTACCACAGTAAAAATCTAAATATAAAAATTTTAAAAAGCAGAACAAAGTTAAACTCCCAGTAAATTAAGTATAGATGCTAATGTCCTCAACTTGATAAAGCGCATCTGTGAAAAAATTACAGCTAACATCATACGTACTTAATAATGAAAGACTGATGATTGCTTTCCCCCTAAGAAAAGAAGTAAGACAGGATGTTTGCTCTCACCATTTTTTTTTTCAAACATTTTTTAATTGCTAAACATATATACAAAGAAAAAGCAAAGATTTTAAACAGGTAGTTACAGAAGAGATTATAGAGTTTGTTATGGGTTACCATCCCACTATTTCAGAGTTTTCCTTCTAGCTGCTCCAAAACACTGTCTTTTGTCTTTCTTTCTTTCGTTTTTTTTTTTTTTCACATGGGCAGGCACCAGAAATCAAACCTGGGTCTCTAGCATGGCAGTGAGAACTCTGTCTGCTGAGCCACCATGGCCCGCCCTCTTTTGTCTTTTTAATTCTGAATTTTCTGGGGCTTCTTTGAAAATGAAAAAGTTGTATCCAAAAAAAGCCATATAAGTACTTAATGTATGAAAGTAAGACTCACAGCAATCTGAATTATGCTAGAGGTTACTTATTGTTAAGATCACCCTTGTTGGTTAGATCCTACGCCAATAATTCTTTTTTAACTTTTTAAATTGTATAATATAATATATATACAAAACACACAAAGAAAAAGCAATAGTTGTCAAAAGCACTTTTCAACAAGTAGTTACAGGGCAGCTCCCACAGCTTGTCATGGGCTACGATACCATGATCTCAAATTTTCCCTTCTAGCTGCTCTAGAACATTGGAGGCTAGAAGGAATTTGTATTTTTTTTTAATTTTTAAATTAAAAAAAAATTTAGAAGAAAGACAAACATTCTTAACATATGATCATTCCGTTCCACATATATAATCAGTAATTCATAATATTATCACATAGTTGCATAGTCATCATCATGATCATTTCTTAAAACATTTGCATCAATTAAAAAAAATAAAAAGATAACACAAAAATAAAATGAAAACAGAAAATATACATACCATACCCCTTACCCCTCCCTTTCATTGATCACTAGCATTTCAAACTAAATTTATTTTAACATTTGTTCCCCCTATTATTTATTTTTATTCCATATGTTCTACTCATCTGTTGACAAGGTAGATAAAAGGAGCATCAGACACAAGGTTTTCACAATCACACAGTCACACTGTGAAAGCTATATCATTATAC